>CAIGQQ010006052.1:3283613-3295928 GCA_903798035.1 Danio albolineatus | reverse complement strand
AGATAGATAGATAGATAGATAGATAGATAGATAGATAGATAGATAGATAGAAGAGAGAGAGAGAGAGTGATTAGTAATGTAAAAGACAGGCCTGTTTATTGGCGTCTTGTTGCTTTAACAGCATTAATAAAAGTGAAGTCAGTCCAGCTTCATGTTGTATTAATGTATCCATTAAGGTCTGGTTAATAAGTCAATAAGTAACAGATTGGGCCTTGTGGTGCTGCAGGCTCGGGACATTTCTCTTTCTTAGAATCCTCAAGGAAGGACAAGACCGGAGGTTTAACAATGTCAGAGACAGCCCTGGGACATTCTTTGTTTACTGGACCATGCAAGGTATTTCAACTACTGCTATTGATTATTTGTATAGTTACTGTTAATTGATGACTGCAGGAAGCCAGACCCTATGAAATAAAATCAGTGCCACAAAAACAACAAAAGACATCACATACATACATACATACATACATACTGCATAAATAAGTATTCATTTGTTTTTGACTTATACTCACTCACTTTCCTTTGCCTTACTGGCAATTTACACTTATTTTATACAGTTCTATTCACTATCACATAACAAAGGTCAAGCATCCAATAGTCTATTCTAGTAATCGCACTTAAAGAAATATTTTTGCTGCTTGTTCAAGCTACTTATTTAAAATGAGCTCAAACAACACAGTTTTTAAGTTTTTTTTAGGGCAACTTATTTGTTTTATGTTCAACCAACTTAAAATTGTAAATGAAATATAGCTTAATAGTCTTAAGTTTAGACAAGATAAAGGAATTGTGTGGAACCCATCATTATTTACAGTGCACATACTTATTAAACGATATATATAATTGTTATTTCACAAAACACACTAAAAATAAAATATGCAACCTCTTTTAATTTAATATTCTATTCCATTTTCTCTGTTTCTATTTTATAATGCATAATGAAGATATCTAGATTATTCCATTTCAGCATTCTATTAATTATACCTTGATAACCTTTTTTTGTTCTATCACATGATGATCAAGTATCCAATCTACCTTTCCTATTTCTGTTTTATATTCTACTTTTAGATGTCTAATAGATGTATGAACATAAACAGCTTGGTTAAAAAAGGCTAAATTTGTGCTATCAGTGAAAATCGAATGAATATTTTATGTATTGATTGCATATAATACGACAGTACAGAATATGATTCAGAATAGAGAGGAATATTGAGAAAGAATAAGTTGGAAATTTGCTCTTCATTGTGCTATATCTCACAAAGCCATTTTGTGTAATTGACATCTAAAGGTAGATGGCTTGGCTGAAACGAGGCTAAATTAGGACAGTCAGTTAAAGTCTGATAGACATCTAAGAATAGACCAAAACTAGACTAGTCATCAAAATACAAAAGTAATGAATGACTACACGTGTAAAGTCTGTCTAATCTATATTTGATGAATAGTCTAGTTTTGGGCTATTCTTAGATGTCAATTAGATGTTAACTGCAAAGCTAGCCTTGTTTTAGCCAAGTCATCTACGTTTAGATGTCAATTAAACATGAAAATGCTTGGTGGGATATTGCATAATACAGAGCATATATTTACTCCCAGGGCCGTTTATATAGAAGTTGATATTTAGCCGCACCAATTTGGTGTTTCGTCACATCTAATTTTCACGAGGTGGGTCGTTAGCCCAATGTTAGCCCAACCTGGAGGACCAGGACATACAAATATACATTATGGACAATTTAGCTTACCCAATTCACCTATAGCACATATCATGACTTTTGGGGAAAACTGGAACACCCAGTGGAAACCCACACAGGGAGAACATGCAAACTCCACACAAAAACGCCAAATGACTCAACCGGGGCTCAAACCAGCAACCTTCAGGCTGTGAGGCGATTGTGCTTTTCACTGAGGCACCGTGCCACCCCAATACAAAGCATATATCCAACTTATATTTCAATATTTCATTCTATTCTGAATTATATCCTGTAAATAGTAGTCAAATTTCTCTTGCATCTGTTCTGTACTGTTGTATTTTATGCAGTCAATAGATCAAATATTTAGCCCATTTTATTCTGAATTACATACAAGACCAAGTTGAGCTTTGCACTTATTCTACACTAATGTACATCACGATGAAGATTACATTTTGAATCTTTTCTATTTCAATAATATATTATGGTGGCTGGAGTAGCCCTTTTAATTATAAATAATTACATAAGTTAAATCAGTAATTCTTATCTCACCAAAATAGTGTCACTACCAAATATATATACTTTTTAAAAGACTAGTCATCAAAATAAAACTAGATTTCTCCTCCTTTCTAGCAATGTGGGTCTTTGTTACCCTTTTGCCCACCCTAATTCTGAACAGTGAGAGAAGAGATGAGCCTCTAGGCCCACGGGACTACATCGGCTGGGGAATATGGGGGCTGGGTTTTGCCACAGAGGCCATTGCCGACCAACAGAAGTGGAATTTTAAGAGTGATCCAGATAATGCGGTGAGTAATACATGCGCTGATAACAATATGTTGATAAGACTGCGATTAAGCTCTGACATGAAAACCATATAACTCTTATCATGATAAAATATTTATAATATAGCATTAACAAACAGCTATGGGTTTATTAGGCTTGACAGATCACGAACGGAATCAGACCGTTTGTTCTTTACTCTCCAGTTTTTTTAAACTTTTTTGAACTTCCTAACTTGCAACAATACTTGAGTTGACCAAATGTGGTCATTTAGGGAGGGGCTAGCTGTTTGTCCAATCAGATTAAGAGGTTTTACATTTAATCTTTAATAATAATAATAAAAGATTTGGCTTTCAGAAACTGCTTATTAACTGCATATGAAATTTTAATCACCATCATAGAGCTATAATCATATAATTTATCTCATGTCATACAGGGGAAGTTTATTCATCATGGGCTGTGGGCATACAGCAGGCACCCAAATTACCTGGGGGAGATCCTGCAGTGGTCCGGCCTGTTCCTGTCTGCTTCCTCCATCATGCGCGGACCTCAGTACCTCAGTGCACTTTCTCCACTTTTCGTTTGGTTTTTACTGAGACATGTTAGTGGGATCCCCATTCTTGAAAAGCAGGCCTTAAAGAAGTGGGGGTCGGACCCTGCTTTCCAGAACTACGTCAAAAACACTCCCCTTCTATGGCCCTTTCCAAAAGTTAAAGGAGAATAAAGCAAGTTTAACTGCACCTGACACATGAATATTGAGAGCTGCTGATTGAATTCTTATAGGGACACACTGGTATTAGGTGCTGTCTACACTAGTGAGTTTTCGTTGTAAAAAGTTTGTTTTGATAGTTACACCTCACATCCACATTACACTGGCAGATTTGACCCACAAAAACTGAGCATTCGGAAAATTCAAAAGACCCTATATTAGTTTGGGATAGGTATAATTTGATCAATAATAAAAAAAAAGATCGACTGACACTCAAATTTTGAAAATGAAGGGACAGACATCCACAACTGCTTTCTGTTTGGCCTACAGGACAAAAGATCCCATTTCACAAGACGGTGATGATGCGTTTCAATTTAATATTAAGAAAAAGAAAAAACATGCACATTTATAAAACTGTATTTTGTATTATATCATCTTTGGACCAAATTACTGAAAAGAAAAAAGTAATTAAAAAATATATAAAACAAATCTAAACTTTAACACATATGTAATGTAAATTAGATATTGTTCTCTTTTGTAGCTGCCTTTATCAGTCTCACAATAATTTTTTTTGAAAGTCATGAAAACATCGTGGAGTTTAGTTTGTTATTTTAGTAAATCGCAATGCAAACTATATTTAGTACATTTTGGTGGAATCTGAATGGTTCTCCCATTCACCCCCAATTTTCCCATCCATGACAACTTTCGTTGCTGAGAAACCTGGAAATGTGAAAAAGGTCTATTGCGTATCGTCCCGACTCATCAAGCACTTCTCATATGACCATTACACAACCAGTAGACTGCAAGTACGGATGGCAGCAAAATTTGCGCATATTCCACAACCACAAATGCTCATCGTGTTTTAGGCTGCATAGTGTGGACCGATAACATTTTTTGCAAAACATAATAAAAACGCCAGTGTGGACGAAGAGCATTTTAATCCTAAACGTCTCTTAAAACAAAAACACACTATTGTAAACGCCACCTGAATATGCCCAGGGTTAATAAAGGTTTTAATCCTGAAAACACTGACTATAGGTGGTAAAACTGGAATAGTCTACTCTTTACTCTAAATGATGTGTTTTTCCAATGACTTTCTCCCCTCGAACAATTAAAATGGCATTTTATAGAAAGCACAACGATTCTTTGACTGCAGGAAATGGAATATGAAGCACACAATTAGCTGTGAAGCATCAAGCTGTAATATTAATACTATCATTTCACACAGCACTCATACTTACTCCTAAATTCCAAGTGTTGAACGCCCATGGTGCAGCACAGAGTGAAAAACTTAGATACTCTAGTTTTAATCCACAAGGACTTTAAGGATATGTATCTTAACATCTCTTTTAACTACATAGTCTCCTTACGCTCTTGTACTTTGTGCCTCAATGATTTTTAAACCGGCACATTTAAAGTGTGCATGAAAACTTACGTTTATTTTGCTCATGCACGTTTTTAGTCTTTAGGTGAACAAAGTTACTCCATTAAATATCATTAGAGTATATTTTTACTCTGATCTAAATCAGACATTCACTTAAGCTCTGGAATTGCAACTCAGACAAAATATACTAAGCCACAGCCCTCCCAACAATTCATTTGCTATGAGCGAAAGAGGACGAGTGCAAAAATAAACCCCACCTCCTACTCAATATTCCATTTCAGTTAAATCATGCTGAAATAAAAGTCTGCAACAACTCTCGCCACTTTCAACCAACCCCCAATGCAGCACATTAGAAAATAAAGACAACAGAATAGCAATAAATGAATGTATTTTACAAACAGCACACGTCTTACAAAATCAACTCAAACTGGAAAGCAACTGGAAGCAACTGACCAATAAACTAAATGTTCAACATGCCCTTTTGAAACAATAAAAACTTGAGAGGTTAGCACCGCACACATCTAACCGTAAACTAAATGACACCATTTACAGTGAAAAAGAGTCAAATCCGTATAAATCAGAGGTACATTAGATCCTTCAAAATCAGTCAATTCCTAGAGGGAACTATTTTGGGTTCTACTTTAAATAAAAGTATAAAATAATAATAAATTGAGTACAAACTCCAATAGTCGATCAATGCCGTGTAGAAAAGTCTGAAGGAATATTTATATGTATGAAAAACAATTAGGAAGCAGGACGACATAAAATGCCCAATCACAACGAGTGTTTTTGCATAGAATTTCTCTCAATTTTCTTACTGTTCAGAAGCAGTGTATCAAACAACACAAACTGATTATTTAAACAAACTCATAATATCAGTAGCCACAAATTGTGCATCATATCTACTGGCTGTGGAAGTCAAACCATGTTTAAAGTTTGCACTTGACATAAAAAAAATCTAATAGTCACTTCAGTCTTGAACCCTCCAAGAAATTGAGATTTTGTTCCATAACAAACATGCAATTTCAGTATACAAAGGTTACAACTGTAGATTTAGCATAACCTTTTTTATTCTACAATCAAGTTTAGGTTTCTTGATAAAGAACTCCCGACTTGACGCAGAATTTTTGGATTCAGTGACTAAAGGAAGTGCTTATAAAAGCCCATCGCTTTGGTTGTGAAGATCTTAACAGTACATTAAAACATTTAAAAGTGACTAAAATACAGATGTTAATAGAAAATATGACAGATAAAATGAGTAGTGTTAAAACGGCTTGAATTGTTGGACGAGCCAGATATAAAATATGAAAGTAGGACAATATAATATATTGCAGCTGTTTCCCAAAGAGAAGAAAAACCTTGAAGAGCTTCAGGACTACTTCAGGAGAGGCGAGGCGAAGAAGTTCCCCTGCCGAGGAACAGCGGCTGTAGCTCTGCTTCTGCTGGAAAACCTAGAAACAAGATGGATCAGTTGAGCAATACTCCAAAAGTGGCATGCCATAATGACAGAAAACACGACGAGATGCTAACATACTTTGGAGTGATAGCATTGAGAGTTGCGTTCTTCATGCGCTGGGAGAGAGAGCTGGATGATGGAGTCTTGCTCATCTGCTGGTCAGGAGTCGTAAGGGGACCAAACATGCTCACTACAGATAAAAAAAAAAGCAGATGATTATTAGCATATGATTAAATTAACTGACGTAAAGTAATGTTAAAGTATAAAAAAAAAAAAAAAAAACAACCAACAACAACGCACTTTTCTGATCTGGAGTCATGTGAACATTGGCGTTCTCGATGATCATGTGATCATTGCGAGCATGGTCATGGTCACTGATCATAAACTGACTCCAGTATTCCACAGGCAGACTGAGGAGACGCTCGACCACCTGAGAAAGAAGGAGAAAAAATAAAGTGCCTATGGGAAAACGAACAAATAGCAAAGGTAAACTAGACCCAGTGATCTTTAGGCTCGGTTTCTTAGCTGATAATAGGGTGTACTCACATTAGGCTATCTGACCCAGGCACGTTTGACCCTCATTTCCCGGTTCATTTGACAAGTTTATGTGCTCCGAATTGGGCCCAGAGCGTGGTTCAGTTGGCTTAGGCACCATACGCTTGTAGTGTGAATGCAAAGATTGCCCGAGCACAAAACTGAAGATGCGACATCACTTTTAAGAGACTATTTCATATGGATTTAATAATCATTTGGACTTTTCAATGAATGCAAACTCTCGTAGTTTATTAATGACACAGCACAACAGCTGCACCTTCAGCAAAACTGATATTGCAAGGACATATACTCTCAGGGCGTAATCACACTATGCTATCCGAACCGTGCTCAGGCCCAATTCCCGGATAATTTTAGAAGTGTGAGTGCGCTGAATCAGGCTCAGGCACAGGTTGGAAGAGGTGTGCCTGAGCCCAGTTCACTTGGGCTTTGGCGCGGTACGCTTGTAGTGAGAGTGCAAAGCGCGCCTAAGCCCGAAACTGAAGAGGAGACGTGACTTTTGGGGACTGTTTCATATGGATTTATTAATCATTCTTACTGTTTAATGAACGCAAACTGTCGTAGATTATTAAAGACGCAAACCCCTCACTGCACGATAGCTGCGCCTTTAGTAAACCTTCTAATTCCTGCAGCACGAGGACTTTATGATTGGTTATGAGCGTCAGCAGTGGCTGATCTGTTCGGTGGAATATTTGACTGTGTGTCACTGCATATCAAACGACTAAAACGATATAATCATATAAAGAAATCTCCACTGAAATCTCCGAGCGCTTCTCTTTTACACTGAATAGCGCATCATCGATGATGTAAGCGTGCCCAGGCCCGAATGCAATGAGAGTGCGGGCTGTCGGGGGAGACGGAAGGGGGGACAAGCGTGCTTTGGCCCGTTTAAAGTGAAATGTACATAGTGTGAGTACGCCCTCATTCTGGCATAATAATAAAGGAACTTTGCAGTGGTACCATTGCTGCAGCAATGACGTTAAGCAGCGACGTATCAGTATTAGGCACGCAATGATATTTACTGGTGCAATTTTGAAATGGAGTAAGATGCTAATGATCTAATCCGATTCAATGATTATGCTAAGCTAAGCTAAAAGTGCTCCCGGAAATCAGCTGAATGGATTTTTTAAAAAATGGTAAAAGTCAACTGTTGAACTCTAGGAGGACCTAAAATTAAGTTTAAGTGCATCTCTGATATCAACTGTATTTCAAATTTTGTTGAGACCCTCCATCACGCTTAACCTCACTTTGGTATGAGCTTATGAGCAAGCTGAAAAGGAAGTAAATGAAAAGGATCTGCATGGCAAATACAATTTCAATCCTGACATGTGTTTTGGCTCTATGCTGTCAAGTACGAATACTAAGTTTTAGTGTGCTTTCTGGCAATATGTCTCATAATGACCACGAGTTAGGCTAGTAAGTGGGGTGTGGATAGTCTTTTGTGGCTTTATAAATGTATTCAACCACATGAGCATCTACACAACAAATCAATCCAATGAACTCCGCAAGCTCTGAAAGTGGTTTAAATCTGACAAGCTCAAAATATTTTACACCTCATTTCCACCTGTATTTTGCATTGTTGTAATGTGATAGAAAATTATCTATGAACACACACCCTCGGTTGTCGTTTTGTGTCCTGTAGGATGGTCATTGGTTCTGGGTCAGGCACAGCATGGCCTACAATTGTGGGTCCAAAAACACGAGCCAGATTGATGCTGTCCATCTTTGTAGCGGTGCTTTGGGCCACCCTGGTGATGAAAGAAAGAACAGTAATTGCTTTTTGAGATGAGTGTTTTTCCTCCACAAATTAAGCTGGGATATTAATTACTAAACTGACAAAATTAGGAAGATACATTAATTTTTTTAAGGAAGGGAAAGAGAAAATAAAAAAACCTATCCAGCATGTTAAAAGGGCCAATTAGTTAAACTGTTACTACAGTTGCTTTAAACCTTTAATATTCACAAATGCATGTATTGTCTGGAAAGAAACATTTGAATTTCACAATTAATTAGCAAAAAAAAAAAAAAAAAAAAAAAAAACAACAACAGTAAAGTCAGAGAATCTTTGCAGTTTACCTTTGCAAATGGATGATGAGGAAGGCCAGAGTGTCTCTGTTGGGCTGAGGAAGATCACTGATGTTCTGATACATCAAGGCGATGCTGTTGTCATCATCTGACAGCTCTATAAAAATAAATAGACAAAATAATTTAATCTACTGAAATTTTATTCTGAAATTTCATCTCCCTTCCCAGAGATGGGTTACAGATGGAAGGGCATCGCTGTGTAAAACATATGCTGGATAAGCTGGCGGTTCATTCCGCTGTGGCGACTCCAGATTAATAAAGTGACTAAGCCGGAAAAAAAATGAATGAATGAATTCATCTCCCCAGGTGTACTACCATTCAGACATTTAGGCCAATAGAAAATACTTTTATCTTTTAACAAAAACTGTGTCAGCAATGCACATTTATGGTAAAAAAATATTACATCTCAAAAGAAAAACAGTATTAGAATGATTAGACTGGAGTAATGCTGGTCAAAACAGAAATAAATAGAACACACTAATTTTATATTTCACACAATAAAATGATGAAAATAGACTGGTAATTTAAATTGGAATACTGTTTGAGAATATATTACTGCAGTTTTGATCCAATAACCATGCTTTCAGAAAGCGGTATACATTCATTTATACATCACAAACCTGCAGCATCCATGAAGGCCCGGTTGAGGCGGAAGGTTAGCAGGGGCTCTTTGAGGTTCCTCAGAAAGTCCTTAAGGAGGCCAGTGATAGCATGGATGTCTTCCACCTTGCTGAGCAGAGGAACAGTTTTCCCACGCAGGAACTTCTCTTTCAGGTCCTTGACCACTCGATCAGAGCCAGACACCCGATACAAACCAACCTGAAAGCAATATGTACATTTTTCAGGACAAATTGTTCTGGTGCTTTAGAGTTGGGGTACATTTACAACAAAATATGTAGCCAAAAATTAAACCTTTTTTAATTTGTGTTTTAAATAAGTTACATGTTTACTCTGTTTTCAAAATGATTCTTGTTTACATACACAGAAATGGCCAAAAACACTGCATTACGTATGCCAGGCCAGTATTTGGCAGAGTCATCTTGTTAGTAAACAGTGTCTGTCAGTGTCAGTGCTGGTGTGTATGTAGAATTTGCTGTGTGTGTATGACGTGTCTTTGCTATTGGCATTTTGCTGATGAAGTGATAGCAAACACTTGAGCAATAACACTGTATTCTGACATTGTTGTGTGTTTGATCATGATCACCTTTAACTAGGTATCTGACCTTTCTAAGAGTTATTTAAGACCTTTTTAATACTCACAGAATAAAATTTAAGACCAATTTTATAGTAGGCTTTAGATTCTGAAAAAAAAGCAGCACCAACTAATGATCATCCTTACACTGGTCATTATACATATAAAGTGTAAAAAAAAAAAAAAAAAACAACAACTTCAAAACATTAATAATAAAAAATACATAATAATGATGTCCTACATCAGTTCCACCAAACTGCATTTACAACACTAAAACAATTTCCCAATGTCAATAACATATGCCTATTATTAAATTGAATAAAACAATGTTTTATATGTAAGGTTTTTATTGTTTTATAGATACTTATTTTCTGATTTAGTTTGATCTTGTTCTGGTAAGGCATTTGCTGGCAACTTTTTTTTTTTTTGTATTTTTTAATCACCCAGCAAACATTTAAAAAATAGCCTTAAAATGGTTTAAAAAAATGGGCCAGTTGGCATTTCTGTGTGGAGTTTGCATGTTCTCCCCGTGGTTGCGTGGGTTTCCTCCGGGTGCTCCGGTTTCCCCCACAGTCCAAAGATATGCGGTACAGGTGAATTGGGTAAGCTAAATTGTCCGTAGTGTATGTGTGTGAATGACAATGTGTGGATGTGTTTCCCAGAGATGGGTTGTGGCTGGAAGGGCATCCGCATAAAACAAATGCCGGATAAGTTGGCGGTTCACTGCGCTGTGGCGACCCCGGATTAATAAAGGGACTAAGCCGAAAAGAAAATGAATGAATGAATGGTTAAAAAAATAATAATTATATGACAAATTACATTAAGGTGCTGCTTAACTGATTGTATTAATAACAGTGCCACGTTCACTGCCACTTTTTTGTGTGTTTTCAAAATCTTCCCAGTCCCAAAACCATCATTGTCATGTAAATAAACAGGTAAAACCCATAAAGGACCCCTTGAGTAAACACCTTTATGAACTCACCTCATGTAGGCCTCTCTGCTCAATCTCATTGATGCAGTGCACCACTAGCGAAGGGATCATGGGAGAGGTGCTGGACACAAAGTTTGCTAGTGTACCCTATTGGAAAGCACAATGAATGCAGTCAGTGACACAGGTTGACATGTTTAGTCGAACACAGTTTTGAAATAGTCAACACTTAAAGTTAGATAATAAAGCTGCTTGTCACCTCTCCAATTTTGACAGGAGTCCCAGTCATGGATGGAATGCAGGGCAGAGGGCAGCGTTCGCGGCACTCAGGGTGGGCCACCACACGACAGTCCCGGCATTTCAAAGAGATCTTGCCAAATTTAATCCTCTTACCACATGGCACACAAGACTCTGGCTTGATCACCTAAAACACGAAAAAAGAGCCAGGCAGATGTTAAGGGGAAAGAATGTACACAGACTGAGGGTAGCCAACTTAAATGATTACAATGAGAACTCCTTTTGGCCATTTTGGTCGCTTTATTTTATACACAGTTATTCTGCAACAATGGATAGACTCATTTTTTTAAAATGAACACCTTCACCTAAAATATACATCTGAGGTAGATTCTGAGATTAGGCTAGTCACCAGTAGTGATAGATCTCTTCAGTTTTGTATTTTTGGTTGCCAATAATATGAAAGTATATTTGAATGCAAGCTTCATTTATAAAATAAATGAAGTCATTTATAAAATAGCGGAGCAAAGAATGATCATACCTAAACTCTAAGGCCAGAATGGGTCACCTTAGAAATCAGGTTTATTTACCAGATGCTCCAATTATATCATAACTGAGTTTATTGCTATATCAGCTTCATAATTCATTCAAACATTAATTCATAAAGTAAGAAACTGGCCTCAGACATACATCTGATGCATTATTTATGAACACTGAAGAATATCATAAGGATTTAGCGTGCTATTTGTGAGACCAGTGACTTGTAGTCTCACTCGATGTGTTCAAAAGCAGAAACATTCAAAAACCAAGCACAGAAATGTTGCTCTGAGAGGCACAAATGTTCAGATCCGGCTTTGTTTGGAACTATTTTTCCTGGTGGAAAAAAGTCAATATTATGTCTGAAACGCACTCAATATTAACTTCTTGTTTGTTGAACTGTTATAAAATCAATATCACATCTGCGATTGCGTTCACGCACTGATATTTGAGAGCATAGACATCTTGGTTGTGTGATATTACTAAACTACATCATATTTAGCAAATGTAAAATAAAACAGAGGCATTTTTGCTGTTATAACTTACATTATGGGACATTTCATCTTGAAGTGAATGATTTTGGACTTTCAAAAGAGATCATTCACCCAAAAATAAAAATTATGTGAAAACAAAAAATATCTTGATAGCTTATACATATTGACTTCCATAGTAATTGTTTTTCATACTATGGAAGTCAATGGGTGCCACAAATCAGTATTCTTTAAAACACCTTCTGTTTGTTTAACAGAGTAAAGAAACTCAAAGGTTTAAAACCACATAAA
>CAIGQQ010006052.1:3246189-3283603 GCA_903798035.1 Danio albolineatus | reverse complement strand
CAACTTTGAAAAATGTTTTTGATCCACTGCAAATGTTGACTACTGTATATAAATGCAAAAAATGAGGGCAAAACCACCATCAAACAGTGAGAAAACGCTTGCATCAACACAGCGTAGAAAGATTTGTATGCACTGCAACGCATCATACCGTTTTGGAGACAAACTCATGCAGACGGACACCTCCGTTGCCCTGCGGAGTGCTGGGCTCTGCCCTGTTCTCTGCATTGGGCAGACTGGGCTGCTTGAACACATCCATAGACTGAACAGAGTCAGTGTCAACAGTGTCCCACTCCACAGCAGCTGAAGAATAAATCAGAGAGAGATACACTGCTCACTACTGCAGAATACTTGAACAGAAATGCAAAGGATGGGAGTGTGAGAAACGACCAGAAAAAAGCCTTTACAAAATAGCCCTGTAATAAAAAAAAAGCTAAACAAACATAAATAAATAAAGAGCCCCAGGCTGAAGACCCAACGAGGGTCAATTTAAAACACCCCTGAGTCCTGCAAAGCACATATTAAATTATTTTAAAAATTAATCTTTGACCCCGGTTCGATAAAACCAGTGCATATTTATGATTCTGCAAACACATATCATGACTCACTGCGGAGCTTATTCATAATACAGCAGCTTGTGCATTATTATTCCGTCAATAACAAAATCGCACAATCAATGACTCATGCAAATATTCTCTTGCTCTGCACTGTTCCCTCAATAACGGCATTAATACATTTAGGGAAATAATCTTACCAGTCTTCCGGCGGCTCCTGGTCCAGTAGGGAACAGCCTCCACTGTGGTGACAGCTTCAATGGGTCCACCATCAGCAGGCACAGTAACGGTGGTTTTAGCCACCAGAGACTCATTACCCTAAGGAAAGAAAAAAGAAAGTGTTTTGAATCAATAAACATTCCAGCAATATCTCAATTCACATAAAACTAAAAAGGTATGACACTAAAATGCTAAATTGTCACAAAATACAAATTCTGTCACGTATTTGCCCTCAAATTCCAAACCCATAAGGACTTTAGTTCATCTGTAGTACAAGTTTTATATGCCTCTGCTGAGTGTTCTCCAAACTAATGCTGACATTTCAAAATTGTTTGAGATTTTTTTTTTAAATCTGTATGAATCAAACAGTTTAATCCAAAGGTGTTAAGAGACAATATTGCTTTTTACATTAACAGACTTATCATTTTTTCCCTAACATTGATCAGTGAACATAAACAGAAAATCAACCATACCTGCTTGTAGAAGACTATTATTAAACCACATGGTTATGTATTTGCTTTGACGGTTTAGTGTCATAAGAGAGTAATTGGTCAGATTTGATTTATTTAAAAAAAATAAAATAAAATTGCAATTTCAATGCGCGTACCTGCAATAGTCACATCGCAAGGCCACAACGAGTTTGAATTTTATTTAACCATGAGCCACAAATCATAGAGGCACTAGGCCTGCCCATATCTGTATTATGTTGTACGATATATTGCACCAAAATATATCGCGATAAACTATATTAATGTCATTTTAAGATCATTTAAGGCCACTCATTATATAATGCCAGAATGGCAATATAATAGCATCATAACACAAGTACACTCTTCAAAAAGACACATCATATTTTGTTCTTAAGAATATTTAATTTAATTTAATCATTTTAATAATTTAATGATTAGGCATTGGAATCAGAATGTGAAAACGCAGATCCAAAACAAATAAAAATCAATGTTAACAAAAAAAGCAAGGTAAAAAGTAGCAGAGACTGTGATATCTGCTACCAGATCTACTTCCAGTTGTCAGGCACCCACATCAAAGTATACTATAGTCATTTATGGTAAATACTATAGTGTTTTTTTAACAATACTGACACAAATACCTCTAATAGAGATAGAGAGGTTGTTCAATCAGCTAAAATGTAGCAAGGATTGTTTTTTATGTATTGGCGATATATATTGCATCACCAAAAATTATTGAGGTCATGTCCATGTATTGTGCGATAAGTCGATATATTGATTGTGACAGGCCTAAGAGGCACTGTAAAGTTTAACGATGATAGAGTAAGTTTATGATTTGCATGTGTTTTTAAGGCCTGTGACTGAGCATTTCAAGAGAGTTCAAAACATTTGGGCACAAAAAAAAAATTGTTTGGAGGTGTAACAAAGATTCATTTTACTTAATTATTCATACAGGATTTTTTTTTCTTATTTAGAATTTGTGTCATGTGCCTAGTCTAAATATCAACATTTCAAAGCATATTTTACTTCTCCCCCGGACAGATAAATTTGCTCATTTTAAGGAAAAAAACTCTAAATTTTAGTTAAGTAAGCTTTTTTTTGCATTGTGATTAGTCAGTTTCTGTACCTGAATAGTCAGACTCCCCAGAAAAATGCCAAATAGAGATAATTAAACCATCCTGTGAAACTGTATTCATATAATATTTATTGAAGAAAAATAAAATATTGCAATAGCAGATTTTTCCAATATCACACAGCCCCAGTGAGTACATTGGAAAATTATTGCTATTGCAATAAGAGTATATGCAATCTGTAACACAGAGTTGTGTGATGAAGTAAATATAACAAATAACAATAAAAAATTCTGCATAGTTTTAGTCTAAATGTTTGAATTTTGACAGTTTGTTTAGCATAAATTAGACTAGAAAATATCTGTACAACACGTATTATGTAGTGTTGATCATTACATACATAAAAGATAAGAAAAAAGAAAAAGGCTTATAAAAAGTACTAGTAGCATTACATCACAATGCTCAATAACAATATTGCATGTCTTTTTTTTTCAGTAGCATGTAGCCTCATTAAGACCCCTACATCAAAATAAACTACAGAAAAGCTTTTTGCCTCTCACAATGTCTTAAGACAAAATCTTCCAATATTCTCACTTCAAAATGTTGTAAGAACTGCAGAGCTCCTTCAAAAACATTTTAGATCTAATAGCAATAGCAAAACCCTGCAGGGAGTCTTCATACTAAAGATACTTTCCCAAATATTAAAGTCAGTCAGTGATGTGCTTATGTAACCAGCTTACTTTCTCTGATGTCCGGCCGGTGGAACGGGACCTTTTAGCTGCAGCTGGAGGTCCTTCGGTGTGGTTTCGGGAAGAGCGCTGCATTGGGACAGAATAAATGATTAGATGGTGATTGGCATTTGGAAGTAGTTTGATTAAATATGGACTTATTGGCAAGCTTACTCTCTTTTGTCGTTTCTTGAGACGAACGGTCCTGATTGCAGAAGAGTCCCAGTCCTTCAAAGTTATTGAAAAAAATACATCAACGACAAAAATTCAATCAATAAAGGATGAGTCAGTCTAACAAAATTAAAATGTTAATCTCAGTCTGTGACTTTAAAACGCTTCTCTCTCCCAGGCGGTGTTGAGCCAGGAATACATACAAGATTCATATTTTTAATATTAAGGAAAATGGCATACCAAAGAATCATCCGTTTTATCATAGCTGATGTCTGACAAGATAGAGGCAGATTCATCAATAGTGGCCAGTCTAAAAGAGATATTGTAAATAATTAAACAAAGGTAAGACAGTCTGCAACAATAAATATAATTCAGTCAATAAACAAAAACTAATGTGACATTAATGCAATTGTCTTTCCTTATGAACACATAGTCTGCTTAAAATGTTCATAACTAGTTTAATGTAAGAGTTTCAAATTGACGCCTGGGGACTACAAGACAGTATTGGGGCATAATAAAATTAGACACAAAGTTATAATTATATCAAGACATAAAAAGAACAATAATTGCATATTAAAGTGGAAAAACTAAATAAAAATGGGTCCCAGTTTATATTAATCGACCTTAAATACTATGTACTTACATAAGTATAATGTACTTTGTGTTCATACGGTATTGCGGAGCACTTTGGGTGGTCGAGGTGGAACAAGAGTAAGGTTATGGACAGGTTTATGGTATGGGTAAGTTTAAAGTTGAGTTATGTTGTGGAGGATGGGTTGATTGTGCATTTATAAGTGTAATAAGAAATGACATAAGTAACTACAAGCAGATAATACAAACACAATGCAAAAACATGTACATAATAAAATATTCATTAAAAAAATGAAAGCGCTTAGTAATTATGGCTACTTAATATAAAGTGGAACCTCAAAATGTTACAAAAATTAATGAATAATTGACATCATTTATAATTTGAACAAATAAATACTTGGTCCACATCACAAACTAAACTATACCTGGTTTTTGTTTGTAAAGTATTAAAAGTCCTAATGTGTTTTTAAACTCCAACCGAACCTACATTATAATAAAAGAACCATCAACTTTATGTGGAAATGCATGATATTAAAGTAACTAGGGCTGCACAATATATCATTTCAGCATCAATATTTCAATGTGTGAACCTGCAATTTGTTAGTGATATGCAATGCAAAGTTGGCATTATTAACCATTAAAAACAGTTCAGAATAAGTGATTTGTGGAGTCGTTGCAAAGTTTAATCTAATAATATGAAAGAATTTTATTTGGATGGATTTTAAAAGATTGCCGCTTTAACGATTGAGATAACTTTTTTTTTTTAATCTGTATGAATCAAGCAGTTTAATCCAAAGGTGTTAAGAGATAATATCACTTTTTAAATTAACAGACTTAGCATTTTTTCCTTTAACATTGATCAGTGAACATAAACAGAAGATCAACTATACCTGCTTGTAGAAGACTATCTAATTATTTATCACAAAGACTATGCAGTGTTTTTTTTTTAACATTTGATTATTGTATTTCTATACTTCAACCCTGATAAACGCCAACTGAAAACCATAAAGCGTGGTTTATTTAATGTATTATTCTTGTGTTTTTATTTGCGCTTTAATTTGTTTTTTATTTGTAAAATGTTGTACATTTTATGCAGATGCACTCCCCTACAAATGATTCCAATCAGTATTAAAAATTAGGATTTCTTTCCAAATAGGGTAATCTTGGTAAATCATAAAATCGCAATATAAAAAATAAATAAATAACAGAAAAACAAAATATCACAATATTAGTTTTAACAATATAACATGCAGCCCTCATAGTAAAGTTGGTTTTGTGTTCATTCTCCTACCGTCGGCTAGTGTTCAGATTTGCAGGATTCTGGGAACGGGCATTTAGGAAGGCCAGAGCAGAGCGCTGCTCCTCATTTAACTGGATGCTGCTGCTGGAGCCTTCAGACACTAGCAGCTCCCGAATAAGCTGAATCTGACGGTCCTGCAGAGAAAATGTTCAAGCCCAAATTCAAGGAACAGGTCTACGTGATATGCAACACGCAAATAAAGTTCTACAAACCAGCTTTGCGCAGTCAGACTCCGCTCTCTGCCTTCGACGAATCTCCACATCTACTTGGTTACGGGCATGTTTGAGCTTGACCTCCAGAGCTCCACGCTCCGTCTCGGCCTTGGTAAGCACTTCTTTGCATGTATTCAGCTCCTGTTCGAGTCTCAGCCATCTACGACGGGAGTCCTCAAAGTTTATGGCCAGCTGAATGAACTCTGACAATGAGAAGACAAAGAAAGGCAGTGAATATTTAGTGGGCGAGAGAATGAAACAGGGAACCAATACAGCATTGTATGCGTTTTATTTCAAATATTCAAACCACAGCCAATACTCACGGGGCTCAATGCTTTCATTGAGAACATCAGCTTGTGCCCGCAGGCTTTCGAAAACGCTGTGAAGATTCATCACAGCGGTCTCCATGTCCTCCTGCATTGTAGAAAAAACACTGTAACGGTGTGTATCAGTTCTAGACACATTTATTTAGCTTCCACATTATAACATTATGAGATCCATCAATTTATTGTAGCTCAGTGACGTTGGCATAAGATTATTGTTAGCATATAAACAATTGTTTACCATCTGAGGCTGTTCTGTTATACAAAATATTGGGGGAGTGGTCAATGTTGAATATCAATATACACTCTAATAAACTACTCTATAACGTTGCATTTCTAATTAATATAAAATGTAGTTAAATGCATAAGAGTGACAAAGCATAACACATATCAAATGTTTGCGAAAAAAGCAGATTACGTTAGAATACACTGTAGTAATGCTAATAAAATTAACGTAAAGTTATATTTTATTGCTAAAAGTAATTTCAAACTCGTTTTGTTGGAACTAAGAGTATAACGTAATTGCAGACAACGCTGCCTTTCCTATAGGTTGAATGTACAAGAGAAGTACAGTAAAACACTAACGCTAGCATGCGTCTTCTAAATTCAATTCAATTCAATTCACCTTAACTTGTATAGCGCTATCACAATGTAAATTGTGTCAAAGCAGCTTCACATAGAAGGTTATAGTAAATTGAAAATGTCAGTTTAGTTATTAGCTAGTATATTATTAGCTAGTATATAGCTGAGTTCAGTTCAGTGTTGTTTAATATTCACTACTTAGAGTTCAAACACTGGGTTCGCCATTAGCAAAAACACAAACATCGTTCAAAGCACATTGCCGTGTAATGTTAATACAACTTACGGATTTCTGTAGTCACCCAGCCTTGTGTGTGAAGCGATGTGACCCGAGATTATAAACTTAAAAAGATATTTTTCTCCAGGGAGAGCAGTGTCGTACCGGTTTATTCGACCAGGTTTACCCGGATGTAGTGTTAACGTTTGCATTTAGAAAAGTTGCATTTCAAATTTAGCCGCCAGCCAATCACCGCAGCTCAAGCGTGCTGACGTATGCACGTCGACGTATCACGTACAGGCGGCGCGTCTACTGTACGGAGCCCACAAAGAGCGCTGATCCTCGAAAATACTGTCTCTGCTCCTCCTGATATCTCTCATTGGAACAGTCTTTTTTGATCACTTTAAATATTTTAATACTTTAAGTTTTTCCTTACCAATAAGTTAAATGAAATATCTTTTAAATAATTACATAACGTTTACCCTGTTAAAAACTTCTTGAAGAAAAGCTTTGGATCAGACTTTGATACAAATTGCTCCTTTTATCAGAATAACACCGAAACTCTCACTTATTTTGGTCATGCAACCGTGTCTTCCAATTTTGGAAAGATGCTAATTTACTTATCTCATATATTAATTCACAGAATTTGTCACTGACTCCAAAAGTATTTATTTATTTATTTATTTATTTATTTATTTATTTATTTATAATAAAAACTTTTAACATTTGCTTTATATAAACCTTATTCTTTTTATATGTAGATTTTATATTCACAAATGTAAATTTTAAAATCGCAAGCCAGCATTTATAGCATTAATACAAGAGTTTAAAACTTACTTACAATTTCAGATTCACTTAACAAAAAAGCACTCAAAACATATACCATTTGCATGACCTTTAATTTTTACAATCTATTAAATCTCTAAATTGCAGTTATCACATTATTTTGCCCTCTTCACACTCATCTCTTTTTTTATTATATATCTATCCTCAGGTTAGATAACCGATTGATATCTCTATAACTTATGTTTGATTTCTCTTGATCCCCCCCCTGATGTTTCTCGTTTTTCATTCTTGCACCACTGTAAATAATCTAAGGATTATTATTGTAAATGATATGTACAAAATATTTCTGTTATATTATAAATGTTCAATACATGTGTGTGTGTGCGTGTGTGTGTGTGTGTGTGTGTAATGATTTGGAATTTTATACTCTTTAAATTACTCTAATTATTGTTGGATTTAATATAAATATTTTAATAATTAGGACAAAATTGAGTACCCATTCATAATCATGGAATTGTTAATGATAATGCATTTTGTATCTCTATGCCATAGTAAAAAATACATGGGAAAAAGTTTAAAAATAAAAAGGAAAAAAGCATAGTTACTTTAGCCCTTTCTCACTTTAAAAATGATTTCGAGCTGTGTTTATATTGCAAATACATTTGTTGCAACATTCTCTTTGGAAAATAATGATTACCTGTAATCTGTTCAACACTGGTTTATTGTTAGCACACACTAAAACACACACACACACACACACACACACACACATACACACACACAAACACACACATTTGTTTTTGTGAAAAGTGGGTATAGGTTTCCATTCATTTTATAGTTCAAACCGTATATTGTATTGCACTCACCTCACCCCACCCCTAAAGCCAACCATCACAAGAGACTACATGTGTGCAGCTTACTCTCTGATTAAACTCATTCCGTTTAGCCAGTTTAGCTTTAACAACTGTAAACATGTACTAGTAGGAACCTATTTCACCCTGGTAATAAGTATAGGCCAGATTTAAATAAATTACATATGTTCTTTAATTAATTTCCCATACATAAATTATATTCAGCCTGTCTGTCTGTCTATCTCCAACTCACTGTTAATCAAGCTCGCACACTGTGGCTGATGCCTCAGACACACTGAGATTTTAAAAAGGGTTGAAGCCAGGAGCAGCGTGTTGTCTTGATTAATATCCTACTTGATCGATAGGCATTCACACTGTAACTGTGCGTCTCTCTGATAGAGAGAGAGAGAGAGAGAGAGAGAGAGAGATTTGAGATTTAAAAAAACTTTATTTTGCCTTTTTAAACTGCATTAAAATACAATCATAAAAAACATTTACATGACAATTTTTTCTTTATTAAACAATTCATAAAAAGATCATTTTTCTCCAATAACAGTACACATCTTTCAATCTAAACTCCAAATATCTTTAAAACTTTCAACATTGTCCATCTATAATTAAATTCCAGGTGTATTCTAGTCCTTATTGTGCATTTAAAAACAATAGAACATCTAGATCAATATTTTTTTTCTATCCTTCTTGTTATGTAAATTGTAATTTTCACTTGTCCTACCAAATAATTAAACATTTTACAAACAGTCTTCTTTTTTCTCCCAATTTTCACTGCAAAAATGA
Source organism: Danio albolineatus (assembly GCA_903798035.1). NCBI lineage: Eukaryota > Metazoa > Chordata > Actinopteri > Cypriniformes > Danionidae > Danio > Danio albolineatus. The sequence goes on along the minus strand of CAIGQQ010006052.1, from coordinate 3,274,743 downwards.
ATCAAACATCAGAGAAAATTTCTCCAGACAAAGCAAATAATTCCTTCAAAGACTCAAATAATGAAAACAACTGTTTACATTTAAGAAAACAATGAAAAATTGTCTCTCTACAGTTACAGAAAGGACATAAATCAGTAACATCAAAGTTTAAAATAGACACAAAAGCATTTACAGCAACTATACCATGGAGAGAGAGAGAGACAGAGAAAGAAAGAGAGGGAGAGAGAGAGAGAGAGAGAGAGAGAGAGAGAGAGAGAGAGAGACTTTTGACTTTTAAAGCTCTTTTATTCAAACAGTTATAAGTCAAACATATAGAAAACAAAATGCATAAATACAAAATATACCATAAACATTTTGAAGGTATAAACACATAAAACCTTCTTGTTTCCCCCTTTACAGCATTGTGATAAACCACTTTCTTCACTGTTGACATATATTCAATAATCCACAACGAAAAAAATAACTAAATCCAGATCATTCACCCATTCATAATACTTACATTCTCCAAACTAACCTAATTGTAGTAATTTGGTAGCTACAAACCTTTTGGGATGAAGGATTTGTTTGGCTACACACAACTTCTGATGAGAAATTAAAGTTTGGTTTGATGTTTAGGTTAAAAAGATTTAATCAATAATTTGTTGATACTATTAAAATTGTATATTGACACATTTAATTTTAATTTTGTTTTAATTTTAATAAAGTTTTAGTATATATAAGAGAGATGAAAAGTCAAAATTTAAATATTTATATAATTTATTAGAGGATTTAGTTTTTATATTGTAAGAACTTCAACTCCCCTTTTTTTGTTCATTCATTTTCTTGTCAGCTTAGTGCCTTTATTAATCTGGGGTTGCCACAGCAAAATGAACCGCCAACTTATCCAGCATGTGTTTTATGCAGCGGATGCCCTTCCAGCTGCAACCCATCACTGGGAAACATCCATACACACACATTCACACAGACATAGCTTAATTCACCTATACCACATGTCTTTGGACTTGTGAGGGAAACCAGAGCACCCGGAGGAAACCAACACAGGGTGAACATGCAAACTCCACACAGAAATGCCAACTGACCTAGCCAAGGCTCGAACCAGTGACTTTCTTGCTGTGAGGTGATAGTGCTACCCACTGCGTCACTGGCCCACTCCCCTTCTTATTTGTCTTTATTTACCATATTCTAAATATTTATTTTACTTTATTTCATTTTATTTATGTGTTTTTATGTAGATTTTGCAGAAATGGAGAGAAAGTAAGAGAAAGAAACAGAACCATTGTAAATATACTGACTATTATTTTTTATTATTACTGTTTTATCCTAACATGTTGATTGTTAAATGTACAGTTTATTCTGATTTATTATTATTATTATTATTATTATTATTATTATTATTATTATTATTATTATTATTATTATTATTATTATACTATTCAATGTTAACTCTATCAATGCTTTGGCAGAAATAATTAAATTTTATAAAATTAATTAATGAATTAATTTATATATACATTTATTTATTTTTATTAAAATGTTTATTATTATTATTATTATTATTATTTTACTACTACTACTACTACTACTACGTATACTTTGTTTACTGTGATTTAAAAAAAATGTATGTGTTCTTTTTAATGTACATTTTATAAATGCCAATGAAGCAATTATTGAATGAGAGAGAGAGAGAGAGAGAGAGAGAGAGAGAGAGAGAGAGAGAGAGAGAGAGAGAGAGAGGGAGAGAGAGGGATGGCCAACTTTACACCATCCTATTAAAGGGCTCCGTCAGTGGGCTGTGCAGAGCAACTTGCAGCACCAACTCAAAACAAGGCTTTCAAGTGCTGGAACTGCATGAGGAGCTATCCGTGCTGAATTTGGGTCCTGAATCCTGCCAACATGATTGCCACCACACAGCAGAACATGACAACGGAGCTGGTAAACGAAGCTAAACAGCATGTTTCTTATTTAGCATGAACAAAGACTAAACGCTTTCTGAAGATAAAATCATTTTGATGCTGTATCCTTCACACACGAACTACAGCCGCAGCAAAGGAGCGCGTGCACGTGCGAGATAATACAAAGCCGTGCACGCGAGACTATTCTCTGTTATAAAACTATATCCCCAACTCATTTCTCCGTCAAAGTAGATTAAAACACGTGCTTTTCACACAGGTGTTGCTCACGTTGATTGAGCTCGGTTTTCATTCACACTTTCAGATGAGCTGTCCGTACTGTAGCCTATCTCTCCGTCTGTTTCGCTCCGTTACACCGGTTACTACTGCAGTGCTTTCCCTGTGACTCACGGAGTAATTGAAGAAGGGCTTTTCCGACACATTTCAGCATCAGGTTTTTCGTTTTCAACAACTTCTTGTGGATTTTTAAAGCTTAGTTCGACATTTGTGTTGTTTTAGTTGCGCAGTTGAATCTTGACTTGAGCTGACGGGAATGTGGAGGATGGCAAGAGCTGCTGGACGTTTATTTCTTAAATTACAACATGACAGAAACCCTAATAATTTCACACAAAAATGTACATATGGCTCAATGTTGTGACGAACATTTCAATTATGCTTTTCCAAACGCATTACAATAGAAGCTCATATAAAAATATAGTAATTTATGGCATAATTGTGTTATAGAACCATACATGTTGTAGTATAGGCTAACAAATAGTCACTATGTAACAATTAAAGTAAACAATTATATAAACAACAATTATTGTTTATATAAAATATAAACAATATCCAATACTGTACTAAGATTTCTTTCACTATATATATATATTTGCAATACACCACAATGTAATAAAAACTACATAAAATATACATTTATAACAGTTTATCACACTCAAAACTTGATGTTTGCTGTTTGTTGAAACTATTTATTTAAAATAAGCCGAAACAACACAACTCTTGATTTTGAGATGACTTAATTGTTTTATGTTCAATCCACTTTAATTTGTAAAAACTAGTAATTTAATTCCTTCATGTTGTTGAAGCACAAATCAGTTGTGTGGAACTCAGCATTTTTTACAGTGTAGTTCACTATAATACAGTATGCAGTAGGAATCCTTAACAAACAGTTGGAAGTACTACATTCATTCACTCATTCATCATTTTTCTTCGGCTTAGTCCCTTCATTTATCAGCGGTCGACACAGTGGAATGAACCACCAACTTATCCAGCATATGTTTTACACACCACCCATCCAGCTGCAACCCAGTACTGGGAAACATTCATACACACTCATTCACATACACACACACATACATACAGCCAATTAAATTTATTCAATTCACCTGTAGCGCATGTCTTTGGACTTGTGGGGGAAACTGGAGCACCCGGAGGAAACCCACGTAAACATGCTGAGAACATGCAAACTTCTCACAGAAATGCCAACTGTCTTGAACCAGTGACCTTCTTGCTGTGAGGCGACAGTGCTAACCACTGAGCCACCTAATGCTATAAAATACAATATAATACACTTTATGGTTCAAAACATTATATTATTTAATACAAGTTTGTATTGTATTTTTTCCATAATGGTCACATTACATCATCCATATGGTCAAGATGATCTTTCGAAGTTCAAACTGAGCATCAGAATTGGGAAGAAAGGTGATTTAAGTGACTTTAAAAATATCCGTCTTTAGGGTTTACAGAAAAAGAAAACATATGCAGTGAGCAGCAGCTCTGTGAGTGAAAGATTCAGCTGATAGAAAGGCATCAATAACAAACATACAGTAACCGCTTGTTACAACCAAGGTCTGCTCGAGAATTGCTAAAACCCTCAACACAGCAAACCTTGAAGATGATGAGCTAAAGAAAAGGAAAGCAAACCGAGTTTACAATTCACACCGGCTCACCAAAATTGGACATTACACGATTGGGAATAGGTTTACTTGTCTGTTTAGTCTCGATTTCTGCTGTGACATTTGGATGGTAAGGTCAGAATCTGCCGGAGACAGCATGAAAACATCAATCCATTCTGTTATCAACAACTCAGACTGAATCAGAATAGAATAGAATAGTATGGCCCTTGGGCCAAAGTTGGCCCATTGTAACCTTTGATTTGACCCACCATCCCATTTGAGAGAAGAGTGAGTATGATGTAAAGGGTTGGAGCGACTGCCTTTAACACAGAGATCGTCGTTTCTAATTTGACGTAACCTTTTTTGTTTATTGCTGAGCTACAAAAAAGTAAACTGAAATTAAATGTTTAAATTAAATGTTGTAAATGAAACAGATTTTTTAAAAATGTAAATGTTGTCACTCGACGGATAGAGGACTATGCAGATGACACGGGCAAGCAAATCAAGGCAAAAACTAGTGTTATTTTGTTATATATTAGATTGTTTTGTTTTTACTGTAATAAAATCATTGTAAAACATAATAAAATACTGTATTAGTTAAAATAAAGCAATACTTTAGTTTGGTTCGAGTCCCAGCTGGGTCAGTTGGCATTTCTGTGTGGAGCTTGCATGCTCCCTGTGTTCGCGTGGGTTTCCTCCGGGCGTCCAAAGTTCAAAGACATGCGCTATTGGTCGATTGAATATTTTAAATTGGCTGTAGTTTATAAGTGTGGAGGAGTGTGTATGGATGTTTCCCAGGACGGGGTTGCAGCTGGAAGAGCATCCGCTGTGTAAAACATGTGCTGGATAAGTTGGCGATTCATTCTGCTGTGGTGACCCCTGATGAATAAAGTGAAGGAAAATTAATGAATGAATAAAAAATTAGGAAATTACTCATGAAAAATTACCCCACCTATTTTTATCTCCGGCCCACAAGCCTCAGTCAAGTTTGGTTTTTGGCCCTTCATAAGAAAAAGTTTGGGCACCCTGGAATTGACCATTAGCAGCTTGCTCAAAACAAATATCAAAACTCTTTTAAAATTTTTTTTTGGACGAGATGCTAATTGTTGGGCGCCATGGTGGCGTAGTAAGTAGCACGTTCACCTCATAGCAAGAAGGTCGCTGGTTCGAGCCCTGGCTTTGCCAGTTGGCCTTTCTGTGTGGAGTTTGCATGTTCTCCCTGTGGTTGCATGGGTTTCCTCCGGGTGCTCCGGTTTCCCCCACAAGTCCAAAGAGGCTAAATTGTCCGTACTGTATGAGTGTGAATGAGTGTGTATGGATGTTTCCCAGAGATGGGTTGCAGCTGGAAGGGCATCCGCTGCGTAAAACATATGCTGGATAAGTTGGCGGTTCATTCCGCTGTGGCGACCCCGGATTAATAAAGGGACTAAGCCGACAAGAAAATGAATGAATGAATGAGATGCTAATGGTCTAATCTGATTCAATTATTTATGCTAAGCTAAGCTAAAATGCTCCAACCAGACCCGGACATCAACAGAATGGATTCAAAAATGATAAAACTCAACTATTTAACTCTAAGGGACTTTTAAAATGAGCATATATCCAAAAAAGTGGGCTGTTCCTTCAAGGCAGGCAGATTTACTCACTTTTTAAAATAAAGTGAACTGATCGCTTTACAAGCAGTGGGTTTACTCACATATTTAAAGTAAAGTCAACTAACTATATCTTATTAGGATGTAAAACTGGTTTAATTTTCCTCAGACTTTAGGCTGAAATATATGTCCTTGACAGGACTCACCCATAAAAATATTATCTTAACATCCCTCTATCTGCACTTGCACTTTATAGTAAATTGCCAAGATCTCACAGTAGCACGTCTGGCCAGTGTTTGCACAGTAATTCATGAGCTCAGTGATAAAGATGATCACCAAGCGAATGGCGCTTATTTTGTAAAATGTTTATGTAAGAGCCCATTCTAGACGGTTGTTAGAGCGTAAGCAAGTGTGAAGGAGCAGTGTTTCTCCTCTATGGTCTGCACACGACTCATGTGATGCATCTTTAACTGAAACATAATCAAATCACTCCCTCTCTTTGTAGTCTCCAGCTCATTTGCATATATTCTCCCCGCTGCCACGGCCATTAAGAGCGCGCTGCGTGTGAGACTGATGGCGATAAACGGCCAGAGAACTGCTGACATGACAGAAGTGTCGCCGTGACAAAATGTTATTGTTTTTGCATTTGTATTTGAGAACAAAAAGAGTCGAAAAACCATCAACTGTTAAGCGCAGAAAGCTGCAGAAAGCTGTGCCTGTGATGCAAATGCTAGATATCAAAGACAAAATGCAATGTGCAATTTCAATTAATCTGGTACTCAGCGTCTTCATTATAATTTATTGGACTATCATCATGACTGAATGGGACCGTGCACTGTTTCCAGCAGATAAGAAACACACAGAGTAATTAGTTTCTTTCGCATTGTGTTTCCCCCTTCGCATCTGAAAACTAATATTCTAAGCCATTCATGTAATTTGTTTTTAATACAACTATACTGAAGTGATGAAATTCAACTTGCAGTTAGTAGTAGGCATGGGACGGTAACCGTTTTTAAGGTATACAGCGTTTTGGAAAAGTCAAGGTTTTAAAACTGCAAACATTTTCTGCTATACTTTTCTTAAAGTATGTGTAAAGATTTTTTTGTTTATGTTTTTTTTTGTTTATTTTATTTTTAGGACAACAATATCTCCAGCAGAAAAAAAGATATCAAAAAGTGCCATTTTAAATTGTAAAGAAATCTGTGTTATTGAAATTAATGAAGACAGCAGAAGTCATTTGAATTATTCAGCCTGACTTGTTTACTGCTCCAAAATACTTTAAATGTTTCTCAAAATAGAAAATATTTGTAACGGGGATGGTGACAACGGTGGTGAGGATCCAAGCGCAGATTTAATAGGAAGGTCAGTACAGCAGTGGTTAACTGGAGCAAACAGATATTTAGGGGTAATCAGAATCATAGTCAATAGGCAGGCAGATGGTCAGAGGCAGGCAGCAGACAGGGATATACAAATAAACAGGGCAAGGATCAAAACACAGCAAGACCGGAACAAAGGAAACACGTTGTAATGCCACATACAGTAAACAAGACTCAGCAATCACCGTGTGTGTTTGTGCTCTTTAAATAGTCCAGGTAATCAGTCTGTGAGCAGCTTCAGGTATGTGTGTTTGCAATCACTGGTGACGTGGAGCAGGTGTGTGTGAGTGTTGCATTACTGAATATGTAGTCCAAGAACATGGCTGATTTGTAGTTCATGTGAATGTGTGTGTGTGTTTACCAGCGATCTCTGGCTGTTAGATCGTGACAATATTGTGTTCAAAGGGGGAAAAAGGTTTTGTTTTTAGCCAGACATTTAGAAAGAATATATTTTAGAGCAGTAAACACGATACCGTCATACCATGAAACCGTGTTTTTATCCAAGGTTATCATACCGTCAGAAACTCATACCGGCCCATGCCTAGTTAGTATACACAGGAATTTTATTCAATTAAAAATCGATTTCATCTGCTGCGTAAAACATGTGCTGGCTAAGTTGGCGGTTCATTCTGCTGTGGCAACTTCAGATTAATAAAGGGACTAAGCTGAAAAGAAATGAACGAATGAATGAATGTACTGGCAGCTTATTATAAGGGTTTTGAACTGTAATTAACAACACTAACCTAGACAATATATCACTTTAAACTAATAAAAATGTCAATAAAGATACATTTTTGAAACTTTTCATCATCATAAGCTTTCAGAGAAAAGGTTAAGGGCCCATAATGGAATTCAAAAGCCTAATTTAGTGAATCACAAATCACAAAATACGGATAACTGTCAATTTACAGATATTTTTTACTGTGTATGTTTGGTCTGTCAGTGAAAATCTAAAACAACAGTCCAAAATTAAGCTAGTCATCAGATAGACAGATTAGACAGACTTTACACGTGTGTAGTCATTGATTCTTGTCCAATCAATGACTAGTCTGTTTTTGGGCTATTGATAGATTTTCTCTGACAGTCCAAATTTAGCCTTATTTTAACCAACATGTCTATGTTTTGATGTCTCACTGTAAAAAAAATACTAGGTTCCACACATTTCATTCACAAATCGATTAAGTTAACTCAGTTGTTATCAGAAATTTAAGTGGATTGAACATAAAACAATTAAGTTGTCCCAAAAAACTCAAGAATTGTGTTGATTCATTTTAAATACAGTATAGTAAAGAGTGTAGATGGTGTTTATCAATAAATCTACGTATTTGATACTCCTGCGATCTCTTGCCTTCTTGAGTGAATCAAGACATCACGTTGACATGATTGGATTTAAATCGACTCTTCTCATGTCAGGTCAACTTATGATTGCTGACTTCAGCAAGAAAAGCTGTCGAGATCTGTCTCATCTACTCCATCAGGATAAGCATTCTGTCTGAAATACATTTAGGAGGACTTAAAATTTGTTATCATGTGATGTGTCAGAGGTCGCCTCACAGCAAGAAGGTGGCTGTTTCGATTCGGTCAGTTGACATTTCTGTGTGGAGTTTGAATGTTCTCCCCATGTTCACGTGGGTTTCCTCCGGGTGCTCCGCTTTTCCCCACAGTCCAAAGACATGCGCTAGGTGAATTGAATAAACTTAATTGGCCGTAGTATATGTGTGTGAATGAGTGTGAATGGATGTTTGCCAGTGCTGGGTTACAGCTGGAAGGGCATCCCCTGTGTAAAAACATATGCTGAATAATTTGGCAGTTCATTCTGTTGTGGCGACCCCTGATGAACAACGGGACTAAGCCGAAGGAAAATGAATGAATGAATGATGTGTCAGAGACAAAATTATTGACAATGTGGGCAAGCAATTTTGTGTCTTGATAATAAAATAACAGACAACAACACCCATAGGATACACTCATAGAAAATTAGACTTACGGTTATATAATATATATCGTATATGCAATATCCCGGGGACAACTTTCTTTTTGGAGTCCAAAAAAAGAGTATATGTATGGAGTGAATGCCAGGAGTAAAATCCATTGATCCACCTGGACGTGTTATCCATCCAAACCCCCTATAATCCATTTTGAGACACATATGAGGAAGTGATATTTCGAAGCTTATCTTCTTTTCCCCCATCCAGGATTATTGACGGGGGAGTTTCTCCTGATGGAGTGTCCACTTTGTCACAGCTTGAAGTGTTGGTGTGAATGAGACTGTGCAGGAAGCTCATTAATTATGAAACCATACTCGGTATCATCGATTTAAACCACAGAACAACCTTCCCAAGCTTTCCTTATAGCCTTTTCTCTGTTCAGGAGGAGCTGTTTCACTACAGGAGTTCAAGTTTTAGGATCAAACAGTCAGTGCTGGTGGGAGATTTGTTAGTGTGAGTTTATTTTTTGCATTTTTCAAGTGCAGCCATAATTTAGTTTCCCTCTTGATCAGAATATTTATGCTTTGTGAGTTTTCAGTTGTGGACAGCAAGTAATTTTACTTCACTACTGTATTTAAAGGGATGGTGATTTACTCATTTAAGGGATTGAACTTTTATGAATTTCTTTCTTCTGTTGAACTTAAAACAAGATATTCAAAAGAGTGTTGGGGAAAAAGCAGCCATTAAGAAGTCAATAACTTTTTTCAAGATCTTTTATTTCCTTCTTCAGTATATTTGTGTTATCCATTTTAATCATCAATTTTTTGTAAAAATTTTTTACAGTATCTGTATTAATCAGTACTAATTTTATTTTTTGAACTAATTACTACATACCAAAACAAAATGTTACACTTAGTAAGTCAAAATCAGTCAACTTGTCAATCGGACCATGCAGCTAAAAAGAGGATTGAAATTGTGTTTCTCCAACCTTCACGTGCAAATATGAATTTGACACACAACGTATAACAAATAGATCAGCAATAAAGTAAAACACAACAAAAAGACAGACAGTCATATATACTTTTTACATAATTTTTAACATTTATTTTAACAGAGGTAGTTACTGAGGTGCGATGAAAAAGTAGATATGATAAAGTGCAGAACAGCAGCATGGAGATGGAAATGCATGAAAACTTCATTCATTTTCCTTCAGCTTAGTCCCTTATTTATCATGGGTCCCCACAGCGGAATGAACCGCACACTTTCATTCACACATGCACTCATACACTACGGCCAATTTTGTTTACCCAATTCACCTATAGTGCATGTCTGGACTGTGGGGGAAACCGGAGCACCCGGAGGAAACCCACATGAACATGAGGAGAACATGCAAACTCCCCACAGAGATGCCAACTGGCCAAGCCAGGACTTGAACCAGCGAACTTCTTGCTGTGAGGCGACAGTGCTAACCACTGAGCCACCTTGCCACCTGTATGAAAACTTGTATGAACAAAGTGCATTGTACTGACATTGTACAATAATCAACTACATTTCATAAATAATTAGCAGCTGATTTATGAAATGTATAGATAGGATTGCATCTGTTGTTGAGTTAATGACTTGTCGATTTTATTGATCTGTACAGAACTACGGTCCTTACCTAATAGAATATATCACCCTCTAAAGGGCACGTCAGAATGAAAACAAACTTGGTCTCTATATTGAAGTGTCGTTCCAGACCGAAGTGCTCAAGACTGTCCATATTGAAGGTTCCTTCTGAGTGAAGGATTTCAAAGTGTACAACTAATGGACCAATTGCTGCTCCATAATTCCTTGCGCATGTTATGGATCAATTAAGAGCACATTATCTTTTTAAGATGATGTTTTTTTTACCCCTACAGCCGTCATCCCTTCAAAGCAGTCAGTCTAGAGGGTAAACCTTTAGGGCATGAGCCCTTCTGAATGGAAAGCAATGTCAGTCTCCAGTTAATGCCTCACAGATTCACATGATCCATTTAGATTGAGTCTACAGTTAACAACTCATTTGAGAGGGATCTGGATGCAGACTTGGCCTAGTAGCAAGGTGAGCTCCATCTAATGCTTTTAATGTGCACACCAAACCCCACCCCTAACTCTAACCCTCACAGTGATGTCACTAGCTTCACTGAGTGCATTGTGTCTGACGTTGCATCTCTGAGATATGCAGTCGTAATTTGCTAATCCAAGTCTGCATCCAGATGCTTTTGACTCACTCACTACATTCTACATGGAAGGGCTCATCCCTATGCCTTAATCCTTTTGAGAAGTTTACCCTCCGGAGTGACAGCTTCGAAGGGATAAGGGCATAGGGATGAGCCCTTCTGAATAATACACAGTGTGTGGCATCAATCAACTTCCCATCGTGAAGGATCATGGGAAACCGAAGTGTCCATCAGTTGTACCCTTCAAAAAACTTGGAAGCACTCTTGGAAGTGGACAGAATTGAGCACTTAGGCTTGGAATGACACTTCAACATGGCGGCGTTGATCGTTTTCACTCTTAAGTGCCCTTTAGAGGGCAATGTATGCCATTTGGAATACACAGACTGATTCACAAACAGTCAAAAACAGGAGATCCTCTCATGCAGCTTGAGTACTGCAACTGATGGGGCTTATGTAAGTTACCAATGCTGAATTTTGGGATTTATTTTTGTAAATGATGGACATCATATTTTACAAATTATAATTAATTAATTTGTCAGGTAAATATGCTACAAAAGGTTGAGTTAGTGGCGGCACGGTGGCTCAGTGGTTGAAGAAGGTCACCGGTTCGAGTGATGAGCGGGCCAGTTGGCGTTTCTGTGTGGTTTTTGCATGTTTTCCCCATGTTGGCATGTGTTTCCTCCGAGTGCTCCGGATTCCCTCACAGTCCAAAGACATGCGCTGTAAGTGAATTGAATAAACTACATTGGCTGTAGTGTATGAGTGTGTGTGTGCGTGTGTGTGTGTGTGAATGAGAGTGTGTGGGTGTTTCCCTGTCCTTTTCGGCTGGAAGGGCATCCGCTGCGTAAAACATTAGCTGGAATAGTTGGTGGTTCATTCCGCTGTGGCGTCCTCTGATAAATCAGAAACTAAGCCGAAGGAAAATGAATGAATCAATGAATGAAGGTTAAGTTAGTGTTGGAAGTGCTTGAATGTGTACTTGTGTATATTTCCAGCAGATCTTATGAACTGGTTATGAACTGGGTTACATGGCATAGTTTTGTTATTTTCCATTGAATTATCATTCAGTATGGGATTCAGTTAATGCAATAAACTTAAAACTTTTCTAAATAAGTATGTAAATATTTCTTTATCATATCTTTAAGGGGGGGGGGGGGGATTATTGGAGGAAAGGGAGGAGGGTTGGGGGGTCACAGAAGAAAGTGAAAGTAAACAGTGGACGGGGGAGCTGGTCGGTTGAGGAGGGGGATCATTAAAACGAGGTGACGGATCAGATTTCAGAGGTGCCAGATCCGGATCTGGCGTGTTCCGGCACAAATTAAGCCCTGAATAAAGGTCGCTATCTCTATTTTTGCCAATATAAAATAGGTCACTTTGGGTTTGTTTTTGCTGTACGTTTCAGATACACCTCCACAGATCCACTTGTACAGATTGGACAACTATTAGATTTTCCAAAAAGAAACACAGAGAAAAGTGCTCTGTAACCACACAGTTTTACTTTAATTTTTACATGGCTTTTATCTCTTTTGTGGAACCATGCTTCACTAGACTCAAACCAAGCACTCAAGCACGCATCACAATAGAGATAGACAGGTTAAGTAAACATCTTAGATTACAAATCATAGACACTGAGTATGTTCACTTGGACACCATTAAAGAGATTTGAATATGATTAAGACAATACTCTGATTAAGAGTTTACCATGTAAACAGTGATTTTTGATTACCTTCGACTAAAATCATAGTGGAAGTATGGAAGTATGGAACACCTTAATCAAACTATTACAGTCATGTAGGACTTTTCGGTGCATTTATCGACAGGATATTCCATACTCATACAGCTGTTTGACACTATTCTCTGCACCTACTGAGTCAGTAAATCTAGTCCTTACTTCATACTCGCATCCAGTACCTCAGTTTTTCACGGAGGCATGAATGAAGCATTCCTGAATGAAAGTGAAACTGCCGAACTGCAGTTAAAGTTGAAAATGTTTAAATGAAACACCGGAAATTACATGAAACTCCAGAAGAAATGTGGATAACGTGGTGACGCAACAACGTTAATCGATCTATGTGCTATAACATGTAAAACGGGATCATAAGGAACGTTCAAATAGCAACTCATGTAAACACATTAATCATATTATTGTCTTATTCAGATTAAGGCAAATTATTTGATTACTGATGTCCAAAACGTAGTCACTGTTCATTTGTTTTGTGGTATTTATTTATTTATTATTGTGCGAAGAACTGCATGAAAGGAATCTTTTATATGTCGATAATATGTCCTTGCAAATATAATTAGTGTGAAAAGGAACAAAAGTTTGTGCCATCATACATCATCGCATTCATTTTATGTAGAAACTGAAGTCAAACATATGTTCAAGTGCTTTTTTGTGGTGTCACAGAAATGTATGCTGAAGCACGAATTTCCAATCAGTGTGTGTTGCGTTATTTATTCCAAATGCAGATTTGCTTCTTGATGGCAATATTTCATATCCTAAACCTCAGCGAAGCCAATACATGTCATTAGCTTCAGAGGAAAAGCGTGATTTTGCGCTGACTTTGTGCAATTGGCTTTAGGCAGATCCTGGAAGCGGAGCCTGACAGTTTCCCTCTAGACTGATCATGATTGAGCGGCCTTTCTGTTTGCTCCAAAGATCCTTAATAAAGCATTTTGGTGTCTGATATCTTTGCGAGTAAGGCTTAGTGTCTTCTTATTGTCATAAATCCAGCCAGATGCCAATTAAATATGAGTCATATTTCTTAGACAGTCATGCCTGACAGCTGTAAATGATTCATCCCTTAAGTGTGTGTGTGTGTGTGTGTGTGTGTATGTGTGTGTGTGTTATGCTGATGGCAGCACTTTGTATTCATCAAAGTTTCCACTTTTTCACTTTATGCGCACTTGTACTCTCTTAATATCCATAAGACAGTCTGGAGCTGTTAGAGATTTTTATTGGAAAACGTTATTATGTTATTAATTAAACTAATATCCAGAAGTGATTTGTTCATTTAGTTTCATTTTAATTTTAGAATCATGTTCAATATTTCCAAAAGGGAGCTATAGTTCAAATAGTTTTTATTTTATTTCTGAAAACAGAAGTGATTTGTACATTTAATAAAAGATCTTATTGATATCATGAGACAGCCTGTAGCTTTTAGATATTGTTCAGAAATGTTTTTTGTTTTTGAAAATGTTGACTATATTTTATCATCTAAAATGCAGAATTGATTAGCAAATTATTTATTTCAATAATTATGATAAAATAACTACGTCCATGAGAATGTATTAGGTGTTAATTTATAGTTTTATTTCATTTTTATTTTTTTTTAATTTATGGATTATTTAAATATGATTATCTAACAATATTCAGAGTTTAATTTCCTCATTTTATTAATAATAATAATAATAATAATAATAATAATAATTGCAAAACTGATTTGTAGTTTTAAAAATATTTTAATTGTATAATAATGATAATGTCCATGAGACAATATGGTTAGATATTATTATTATTTAAATAATTATAATTATTATTATTTTATCTCTTACATACTCTTACTCTTCATATCTCTTACATACTCTCTTACAGCATTGATTTGTATATTTATATCATAAAATAATAATAATAATAATAAATTACTATTGTACATTGCAATATAAATTATATTCACGGGTGGCGCAGTGGGTAGCGCTGTCGCCTCACAGCAAGAAGGTCATTGGTTCGAGCCTCGGCTGGGTCAGTTGGCGTATGGAGTTTGCGTGTTCTCCCCATGATCGTGTGGGTTTCCTCCGGGCGTTCTGGTTTCCACCACAACTCCAAAGACAAAACTGTCCATAGTGTATGTGTGTGAATGAGAGTGTATGGGTGTTTCTCAGTGATGGATTGCAGCTGGAAGGGCATCCGCTGCGTAAAACACATGCTGAAGAAGTCGGTTCATTCCGCTGTGGCGACCATTGATTAATAAAGGGACTAAGCCAAAAAGAAAATAAATGAATATTCATCATAGATTTTGCATTTTATACGTTTTATTATACATTATTTTATTAGTAATTATAACTGCACTTTTTATTTAAAAACAATTTACACAATAATGAATAAATGATAAGCTTTATATATATATATTTATTGAAGATGGAAATCTATGGATGTGGGTTACGAAGTGATTAATTCTA
This sequence comes from Danio albolineatus, assembly GCA_903798035.1. Lineage (NCBI taxonomy): Eukaryota > Metazoa > Chordata > Actinopteri > Cypriniformes > Danionidae > Danio > Danio albolineatus. Next base: position 3,259,662 of record CAIGQQ010006052.1, on the reverse strand, counting down.
ATGCCATGATATTAAATAATTACTCATGACCATAATCATTGAATGATATCCTGGACAATTTTCAAATATTCTAAACAATTTTTAGAATGTGTACACATAAATTGTGACATAATCCAAATTTTTATTTACATAATTACATTTGGGTGTTATTATTCAGAGACCACTGAAAGATAAACAAGATTGAAGATAAACACCATTAAAGAATCTATAAATGTAAGTAAAGAATCTATAAATGTGTAAATATCTGTAAAAAATTTTAATCAGTCTTTTTCTAACCACAAAAAAAAACAAGTTTTTTCTTTAATGGCTCTATTGAACCACGTCTTCATTGTTTTTTAATGTTACGACTATGGCTCGAGCTCAGGAAAAGAATCGAGAGGGAAACTCGTCAACTTTATAAAGTCAAAGGACAGCCGAGGGAATGAGAAAAGCACTCTGAAGTCCATCAACAAATGTGACTATATTAGAAAACATCTGAAGCCCATTTGTATTTGTATTCAGCGGGTTGCTGCTTAAATTGCAGCGATTAGTCAGACAATTTGCGTGCAGTGACATCTTTCAAAATGAAGTGTGGGAATTAGCTTCCTCTCATTACCACAGTAAAGGCGAAACGTAGAGGCCTGTCACAAACTACAGCTCTCGCTCGTGTCGTCTGATGACTTCTCTAAATCATTCAATTGTCTGCTGAGAAGCGAGCCACACTTTGCATTATAGTGCTGAAATGTAATTATGTAAGCAAGTATGCTGTGTGAAATAAATTACAGTTATTTAAAGGTGAACTGTGCGATTTTGTTTCATATTAAAAGGGATAGTTCACTCATAAATGAAAATTGTGCTAAGATTTATTCACCCTTCACTTGTTTCAAACCTGTTTGACTCTTTTTTTTTCAGTTGAACACAAATATAATGAATAAATATATTGAATAAATATATATAAACACAAATATATTGAATGTTTAAAAAATAAACAGCTATTGACTTCCATAATCGTTCTGGTTTCTACTGTAGATGTCAATGACTGCTTTTTCATTCTTCAAATGATCCTTTTTTCCCCAAATTCAACATAAGAAAAAAATACTTGACCAAATGATGATGAAAGTTACATTTCTGGGTGAACTATACCTTTAAAACACCCCTTATTTCACTATGTTTAGTTACATTAATATCATTTTTCAATCTAAAAAATACATACAAAATGTACTGTATAAGGTGTATATGTTAATTTAATGTAAAGTAAATATTAAGATTTGTATGCACACACATAGTTTCATTATTCATTCATTCATTTTCTTGTCAGCTTAGTCCCTTTATTAATTTAGGGTCGCCAACTAATCCAGCATCTGTTTTACGCAGCGGATGCCTTTCCAGCCGCAACCCATCTCTGGGAAACATTCACACATTCTCATTCACACTCATACACTACGGACAATTTAGCCTACCCAATTCACCTATACCACATATCTTTGGACTGTGCGAGAAACCGGAGCACCCGGAAGAAACCCACGCAACCACGGGGAGAACATGCAAACTCCACACAGAAATGCCAACTGACCCAGCCGAGGCTCGAACCAGTGACCTTCTTGCTGTGAGGGGAACGTTCTCCTCACGACGCCACCGTGGCGCTCATAGTTTCATTAATGTAAATCAAATTAAAGTTTATTTTCAAATTATTTTTACGCATTCGACTATATATTCATATGTTTAGGTCTTCTTATGCCATTATATTTGCGCACATTTATTTAACACATGCTTCACAGTTCTGAAATATGATGATATTATGATGATATGAAATATGATGATAATATTATGAAATATGATTATTATGAAATATGATGATAATATGATGATATTTCCTTCACAAGGAAATATGATGAAAAAAGATTTTTTTATATGTGTATAAATATTTATATGTGTATTTTTATGTGTGTATAAAACAATAAAAAAATATATATATAAAATAACTTATTAGATTTTGTACTTTATTTTTTAAAATGACAATTTATTAATTTATTTAATTTATTAAAAAATATATATATATTTATTGAGTTTTGCATTTACAATTTAGAACAGTCCATTACCCCTTCCCTACCACAACCACGGCATTGAAAGAGAAGGAAAGAACAACAACAACAATTATATAAAAAACAATATATACCTACACATGTACACAAAACACATGTACACACATGACAACAAAGAAAAAGTATAAAAATAAAAAACATTTAAAAAGGAAAAAGAAAAGAAAAAAGGAAACTAATAATTTATTTAATTACTCTAACCTGCCTAGTTAACCTAATTAACCTAGTTAAGCCTTTAATGTCACTTTAAGCTGTATAGAAGTGTCTTGAAAAACATCTAGTAAAATATTATTCACTGTCATCATGGAAAAGATAAAATAAATCAGTTATTAGAAATGAGTTATTAAAACTATTATGATTAGAAATGTGTTGAAAAAATCTTCTGTCCGTTAAACAGAAATTGGGGAAAAAAATTAACAGGGGGGCTGATAATTCAGGGGGCTTCATCTGTATGGTTGAAAACCAAATTGTATTCTTTTTCTAATATTTCTCAATTGATGTTTAACAGAGAGATTTTTTTCCAACACATTTTACACAATAGTTTTAAAGATAACTTTTAAATAACAGATTCTTTTTTTGTCTGCCATTGTGACAGCAAAAACATTTTACTAGTTATTTTGCAAGATATAAAGGATGATAATACTGACCTTAGACATTATTTAATCATTAAATAAAAACTACAGCCAAACTAGATATAAGACTTTCTCCAGAAGAAAAAAAAATTAATTAGAAAGATTACTGTGAAAAAAATGTCCCATGTTAAACGTCACTTGGGAAATATTTAAACAAATCATTTCTATTTCTATAAGGAGGGCTTAGTTTTGTCTGCATATGTATTGTATATATAGATATAAAGTTGAAGGCAAAATTATTAATGAATTTCTTTTGTTCAAATATTTCCCAAGTGATGTCTAACAGCGCAAGGAATTTTTACAGTATTTCCTATAATATTTTTTCTTCTGGAGAGTCTTATTTGCTTCATTTCGGCTACAATAAAAGCATTCATTCATTCATTCATTCATTTTTTTTTCGGCTTAGTCCCTTTATTAGTCAGGAGTCTCAACAGCAGAATGAACCGCCAACTTATCCAGCATATGTTTTACACAGCGGATGTCCTTCCAGCTACAACCCATCACTGGAAAACATCAATACGCACTCATTCACACTCAATTCACCTATACCACATATCTTTGGACTGTGGGGGAAACCGGAGCACCCGGAGGAAACCCACGCAACCACAGGGAGAACATGCAAACTCCACACAGAAATGCCAACTGATCCAGCCGAAGCTCGAACCAGCAACCTTCTTGCTGTGAGGCGAACGTGCTACTCACTATGCCACTGTAGCCCCCCTAGATTAAAAGTAGTTTTTAATTATTTTTTTCATTTTAAAGTCAATATTATTAGCCCCCTTAAGCAATATTTGTTTTCGATAGTCTACAGAACAAACTATTGTGTTTGGAAATGTGTTGAAAATATCTTCTTCCTGTTAAACAGAAATTAAAGGATAAATTATACACGGCTAATAGTTTTGACTTCAACTGTATATCATTAACAAGTTTTGGAGAACTGTTTTGTTGTACCTTAATTTATTTCATCATTAGTCTTCAAGTTCTCATGTTGCTCTTTGTTGCTCATATATTTGTCATGTATGATTCACTCAGCGCCGGGCTAAACAGCATCTCTGGGTTGTTTTTCTGTCTGTATTGTGAATGAGGGAGACAGGTTTTGTGGGGGCCGCTGTGCTCCATCCGCGGGGTCCTTTGTGAAGCCGTGGAGCTGTGGGCTGTTTGAGGAGTGAGGGAGGGTGCTGAGACTCTCTGAGCATACAGAGGCGGCACTGACGACACTGTCAGGACTCTGGATCCACGGATGGATAATGAAAGGTCTGCTGGTGCTTCTCTCCACCTCCTCATGTTATGACACCTTCCCCATCCGGACAGTGACAGATTCTGTGCAAGCAATATAAAACAGTGCCACAGCAACACCATAGTGGAACTCTGTATTAGAGATGCAGCGATCAACCAGACAGATTTTTGTTGTTGTTGTTGCTTCTTTGTTGATCTGTTTTTCCCCCAAACTTTGACCTTCGCTTGCTCATATGGTGTCTTTAAAGGGATAGTTCACCCAAAAAATGTAAAATTCTGGCATTATTTACACAGCAAAATAATCAGTGTACATTTAACTTAATGTGAGTTTAACTTAACACTCATTGGGTGTACATATGACTCCCTCCATTTTGGAGTTAAAATAACACTATCTAAAGTGTGAAATTTGTGAAATTACTCACAGAGTTCATTTTAACACAGTAAGAGTTTATTCTTACATCAAACTGGAGTGTGTTCTACCCTTCAAAGTGTTAATATATTACCTTTTTTTCCTATATTACACAATGTGTGTGTGACAGATAACAGTGATCAAATATGTTGAAAAGAGTTTGATTTATGAAATGTTCATTAATCTTTTCATTCATTAATGGATTATGCATGTGTATATATAAGCTAATGAGTGCATACAGTACACTTCTTCTGATGAGAATTAATTTATTATATCTTATAATTTATTTTATCATCAAGACTCGTAAAACATACTGATCTGATTACTGTATGTCCGAAAGAACTGGTTCGAGGAAAAAACTGGACTTCCAATCACTAGTGGGATATACACTGCATATTGGGTTAAAAGTTTAACACTGAAAAAGAAACCTCACAAATATACTGTATGCTCTTTCACACTCATGGATTAAAATGTTCTCCGGTTTTAACACTGAACAACACCAAAAAAATCACACTGTATATTTCAAGAGTTCACACTTAGCTGATGATTTAATATAAGCTTGTTTGGCATGCTGTCCCGGGAGAGAGCCCTGAGCTCAAGGGATCCTCGAGCCCAGGGCTCCCTCCCGTTCGTAGAGCAAGAGGGGAGTTTGAGCTTGGGTAGCTCTCAAACTCCCCCTCTGCAGCAGCTAAGGGAACCATCCGAGGAGGAAGGGAGTTGGACCGGAGCCTGAATTGTTTAATCTGTAATTAATTATGTATATCTTTGGATGGTGGGAGGAAACCGGAGGCCCCGGGGGAAACCCACGCGGACATGGGGAGAACATACAAACTCCGCACAGAAACGCCCACCAGCCTGGCGAAGACCAGGGCTGGCGGTGTTTTTGCTGTGGGGCGACAGTGCTAGCCACTGAGCCGCCGTGCCGCCCGATCTAAGAAAAGGAGGAGAAGGGGGATGAAAGGAGGGTTTTCTTCCATACGAAGACAACTATGGACTGGAACTGTGGTTATTTATAGTAGAAGGGGAATCATATGATCGGGAGATCGTGATTAGATAATGTGCAGCCAGCCGTGGTAAATCATAAGCACGTGATCCTCTCGAAATTAGCTTGTAAACAAACTTCACTTAACACTGAAATTTTTGCTGTGTACTCAACCTTGTTTCAAAGCTTTACAAATTTCTCTCTTCTGCTGAACACTACAGTAGATACTTTGAAAAATGTTGGAAACCTGTAACCATTGACTTCCATAGTGTTTGCTTTACCTGCTTTTCCAAAGTATTTGCTTTTCTGGGAATCAATGGTTACAGGCTTTCAGCTTGCTTTAAAATATACTCATAAAAGTTTGAAAACACTTCAGAGAGAGAGTAAATAGGGAGTATATTTTCATTTTAGGTGAACTATTCCTCTAACATTAAAGGGACGGTTCACCCAAGAATGAAATTTTCCTCATCACACTGCAGAAAATACTTGAGTTTTTGTTTTGTTTCTAGTCCAAATATATAAAAATTCAAGAATCAAAAAGCTTTTTATAGACAAGCAAAACATATCTTCTTGTTTTAAGAAATAATATGTCAAAATTAAGTGAGTTTTTTCTTAAAACAAGCAAAACAATCTGCCAATGGGGTAAGCAAAAAAATCTTGTTTTTCTTCTGGCATAAGATTCTTTTTCTTACCCCATTGGCAGATTATTCTGCTTGTTTTAAGAAAAAACTCACTTAATTTTGGCATATTGTTTTTCTTTTCTAGAAAATGCTTCTTGATTTAAGAATTTTTAGATATTTGAATTAGATACAGGGCAAAAAATCTAAGAAAGAAAACACTTTTTTTTTTGCAGTGCATTCACTCACATTCAAGTGGTCCTAATTATGAACTTCTTATGAATTTCTTTCTTATGAATTTCTAAAAATGCACCCGTATACATCACTTTTCCTGATGTTAGAAATACTGGGAGAAAATGCTAAATGGGAATGGAAGTGTTTCTATAAGTTATCTAAAAGGAGATCATCTTTCTTGAACATTTTTAACAGAAAGGTTAAAATGATCTATTTTCTTGTTAAACAATCTCAATGCATATAAAAAAACAGCACATCTGATTTGTTTCCAGCACTTTCCAAGAAAACGCCTTTATTCCTGCAGATATAATAAGCGCTATCTACTGGCAGAGAGGTCATTTGCATTTTCATTTAGCATGGCTACTGTTTTTGTTTCATACAGTTGTTTTATGTAACATACTTTATTTACTTTAGGCTTTGAAATTATACAATCTTTTTTAATAAAGAAAATGTTAAAAATAAATGTGAAAACAATTAGAGAGCCCCTCTCCTCATGATATCGGAAAGCATTTGAAAAACCCTACTCTATAAAAAGCAATTAGTTACTTTACCTTAAAAATTTTAGTAAACACATTGCTGTAAAAGTGTCAATTTGACTTTACTTGACTTTAGAGTGAATAAACCCTGTTAATAGTAAGTTTACTTATGTTAAGTTTTATTACCACAATATTAAAACGTAAGAGTTCAATATCAAGATAATGTGATTTAGAGAAGAAATGGTGGTACACTGCTTTTGCCGATGTCACGAAGTTGCATGTGGGGGGTTACAGTATGTAGTCTGTCCCGGAAATAGTGTTTTCAGTTTGGATAAAGTCACAGAAGCTGAGCATATGGAGTTCACCATATGCTTGGCACCAGCGTTTTGAACTCACATCAAGAGCAAGTCATAATGAAAGTACAGCTGCTCTGTTTTATTGTTTAATATACAGTAGAAGTATTTTATTTTTTAAATATGCTGACAACTAAGGTTGATTTCACAAATTACAGTTTCTCAGAAGGGACAGAAAATAATTCTGAAGTTTTAGTATTTATATGTTTGATTTTATGTATACTGTATCTAGGTTTATGTATTTGAGAGTTTAAAAAAAATCAACCACAGTATAAAATCTTTACTATATATGCATTAATTATATTATAATATAATATAATATAATATAATATAATATAATATAATATAATATAATATAATATAATATAATATAATATAATATAATATAATATAACATAATATAATATAACATAATATAATATAATATAACATAATATAATATAATATACTGTAGGTGGGCGCCACGGTGGCCTAGTGGGTAGCACATTCGCCTCACAGCAAGAAGGTCGCTGGTTCGATCTCTGGCTGGGTCAGTTGGCATTTCTGTGTGGAGTTTGCATGTTCTCCCCGTGGTTGGGTGGGTTTCCTCCGGGTGCTCCGGTTTCCCCCACAGTCCAAAGACATGCGGTACAGGTGAATTGAGTAAGCTAAATTGTCCATGTGTGTGAATGAGAATGTATGGATGTGTTTCCCAGAGATGGGTTGTGGCTGGAAGGGCATCTGCTGCGTAAAAAAAATGCTGGATAAGTTGGCGGTTCATTCCGCTGTGGCGACCCCGGATTAATAAAGGGACTTAGCCGAAAAGAAAATGAATGAATGAATACTGTAGGTACCAGGGTGGCGTAGTGAGTAGCACGTTCGCCTTACAGCAAGAAAGTTGCTGGTTCGTGCCTCGGCTGGTTTGCATGTTCTCCCCGTGGTTGCGTGGGTTTCCTCCGGGTGCTCCGGTTTCCCCCACAAGTACAAAGACATGTGCTATAGGTGAATTGGGTGAGCTAAATTGTCCATAGTGTATTTGTTTGAATGAGTGTGTATGGATGTTTCCCAGAGATAGGTTGCAGCTGGAAGGGCATCCGCTGTGTAAAACATATGCTGGATAAGTTGGCGTTTCATTCCACTGTGGCGACCCCAGATTAATAAAGGGACTAAGCCGAAAAGAAAATGAATGAATAATATAATATAATATAATATAATATAATATAATATAATATAATATAATATAATATAATATAATATAATATAATAATAATAATAATAATAATACATATTATATATCTTTGAAAAAAATATTTTTTTCTACATTTGGCATTTACATTTTAACATTGGGAAGTATTTAGCTTATTTTGTCCCATAGGAAAAAACACTTTAAAAAATACTTGTTCATTTTAATACTTCATTGGAGTTATAAACAGTAATTATGACACATTTCTTAAAATATAAAAATAATATGTAAATAAATTAGATATATCCATCATTAATTTATTATTATTTCGTAAATAAAAATATTAAAACTTATTGTTAAAAGGGTCTAATGGTGGTGCTGACAGCGAAACTATTTGTGAGGCTGTGCAACAGAACGTTTCCGGGCATTCACCAGCTGAAATACATAAGTAAGCGACTCGACTATACATTTTTTGGCACAAAAAACTTCCATATTTCGCGCGGGGCGCTCACGAGCTCACATTTTCGGTTAACGTAACCTATCTGAACATGGCGGCAGAGGAATGACTAAGTTATTCAAATATCAATTACATGTTATTATCGAATATTAATCGAGGACATGGTTTTTCCTCAGTCTTCCTCAACTTCTGGTAAGCTGTTTTTAACGTATTTGCGAATGTGTGTGTGTGTTTGTGTGTGATGTTTGGCAAAATGACAGCAGTTATTTCCCTGCAGCAATCAGTGTAGTGCTGTTGATTAAATTATGTATGCTTTAATGTGGGTTCTTTAAAAAATCATCTTTGAAAGAAGGAAGAGTTGCTGTCAGTAATTTGGATGCACTTTTTATCCTCTGCCCCTGGAGATGTTCTTTAATTGAAACAGCCTTGTTCACCAAAACAAACAATTTTCCTTCAGTGCTCGCTATCACTCAGCGCGACTATACGTTAATGGTGTTTGTCAAACTATTTTGAATACCAGTTTAATGTCCATCGTTTATCAGTAGCCAACACGCTGACAGAATAACAGATCTTATGGAAATCAGCCATGGCTCCATCCATTCAGTCAACATCCGTCATCACAATTACACTCGGTGTGGCTTCAGTATAATGAATTTGTCAATATTCGTTTCATATGTGTCCATTTACCAGTCGTAGCTGATATTTACTGGATTCCGACATCACAAAAATACTAATTCACAGTAAATAATATGGAGTTTCGCAATCATACTATAGTAAAGCACTTGAATTACTATGTTGTGGTAATTCTATAGTTGCTATGCTAATACAACAACTTTAGTAATATAAACAAACTACCCAATACTGTACTCTAAGTTTTACTACTTTGTATATTATATTACAACACACCACAGTTAAAAACTACAGTGTTTATTTGTTTATCTCTTCACTACAGCTAATACTACAGTATGCTAGTATAGCATCCATTTACAAGTTGTGAATATTAGGCCTAATATATACAGTATAATATACACTTTACTGTAGTGCTCTAATATTTACCTTAAATGACTAAAGTATTTTTAAATGTTGGTTGCAGGTAATTTGTTTGCTTTCTGAGCTTTGAAAGACGTGTTTACTTAACAGAACTCCACCATATGTTTCAGAATTATGCAAATCTCAAATGCGCCTCATTAGTTCTGTGATTTGGCTCAAAGTGATTTTTCATCATGGCCAAACACTGAAGTTCACTAGTTCCCATGAGTCATATTTATGAATTACTCCATCCCCAAGAGCGGCTGGATTCCCAAGAGAGAGAAAAAAGTGAAAAATTGCACTGTTGCTTCAGTTAATGTTTTCCAGCTGGAATGGCAACCATCAGTAAACCGAGGTACTCAGACATAAGTGAGATGTGTGTGTTTACTTTGCATGTGCGTGTTTACCTGAACAGCTTTTTGATGAATATGTGCACTTTCCTTTGAATAATAAAAATACAGACAATTTCAAATATAACTTTTTTCAAATGGATGATTGTTAAATAAAAAACAGAATGCATTGTGCCATTCAGTGTTTAGCTGGTGGACAAGATCAAGAAAATCAATTCTGCATAGATTCTGTGATCTTCAAAATGCATCGCTATTCTCCGCTAATCAGGTCTGAGCCTAGTTTTTAAGAGCAGATGGCACTTTAGGATCATTTTCAACCATACACTAAAACGCTCACAAGGAGTCGCACTTGTGCATCATGTAAGTTGACTGACTTATGTCATAAGATTAATGTAAACACAGCTTACTTAAACCCTTCCTAACTTTGTTAATGGTTATTTTTAGGGATACACTGAAATGAAAACTCTTGGACAGAATCAATACCTAAAATTCTGGATTCTTCTGGATAAAAATCAAATCCGAAAATGCTAAAAAGTCACAAAAATGTTACTGAATATCTTACTGATACTAATTCAAAGCAAAACAAAACAATAAAAAAACAGAAGGCTATAAAATAAGCCTATATGTCACGATCACCAGCGATCCAGCCTGTGCAGATCGCTGGTATACACACAGATCGCTAATGGGCTGCAAATCCACCATTTCTAGAACTACAAGTTCCAGTCATGTACCACACACACACACACACACACTCCGGTTCCTGATCATTTTGCTTACACTCACACAGCTGAAGCTGCTCAAAGACTGTACTATTGTACTATTTATACAGCACACAAACACACAGACTTTGCTGAGTCTTGATTGTGAACATTACGACATGTTTTCCTTGCCTAGCCGGTTTTGACCCTTGCCTTGTTTGTTTGTTTACGTTGTATGCTGCCTGCCTTTTGACTATCTGCCTGTTATTTGACCATGACTCTGAAATTCCCAATATACATCTGTTTGCTCATGTGTTGACTGTTGCTTGCCGGACCATTCGGTTTAATATGCACCTCCCTTGTGAGCGTCCCACCATTACACTGTAAGTCAAGTGGTCATTTTTACCTGCATTGCCATGACGGCACATTAGATCTATTGTAAGCAGCAGGAAGAACTTACATAGAAAAGTCTTCTACTTGAGCATACTTGACTTTTCCAGTGAGCATGTGTTGTTGGTTCATACATAGATAGATATGCATATGAGCAGAATACCCATAAAGCAGAGAACTGAGCTAATTTTACCATGGTGTGCATTCAAGGTTCTACCGCTCTTGCACTTTTATCAGTGCAGCAACATACTTCAGGGACATTTAGAGGGAGAGTGAGACCAGTGAGATGAACAACGAGGTGAATTTTATTGGCATATATTTTTGTTTCTTTTGAACATGAACTAAAAAATGACATTTTCTGTGGCCGAAAGTTTAGGTTCAAGTGGTATTAGTAAGGAATTGAATGCAAGAAGAGTACAGCTGTTTGCAAGGCCTACAGCACCATCTGCTGTTAAATACTAAACTCAAAATACATTTTTCTTTGTGTGTTGTTAGTGAGACCAGCAGGGGGTGCTCATCCTGTAGTCTGTGTGTGTCCTAACGCCCCAGTATAGTGAAAGGGACTCTATACTGCTCAGTGAGCGCCGTCTTTCGGATGAGACGTTAAACCAAAGTCCTGACTCTCTGTGGTCGTAAAAAATCCCAGGATGTCTTTCAAAAAAAGAGTAGGGGTTTAACCTCGGCATCCTGGCCAAATTTGCCCACTGACCTCTGTCCGTTATGACCTCCTAACCATCCCCAAATCATAATTGGCTTCATCACCATGTCTCCCCTCCACCAATCAGCTATGTGTGGTGTGCAGTCTGGCGCAATATGGCTGCCATCATGTCATCCAGGTGGATACTGCACACTGGTGGTGGATGAGATTTCCCGCAAAAAATGTGTAAAGCACTTTGAGTGTCCAGAAAAACCCTATTTAAATGTAAGAAATTATTAATTTACTTATTATTTTTGCCACATTTTTCTTAAATTCTTCTTTCTTTTTTGCTACAGGTCAAGTGCCAATAATAAGACATTTAGTTATAATCTTACAATGGATTTATTTATATACTTATGACAGATTTGTAGAAATAAGTTTGACATGCTTGATCTGTTTTTTTGGATTCATATAAACATATAATCATATAGTAACGTTAATTCCAAAAATAACATTGTGACAAGCTGTTTTTTATTAAAAGCTTTGCTAATCTCGATAATCCATTGCAGTACAGAATATAGCTCTTGTCCTGAACATTGAAGAAGCATCTGTCCATCAAGATTCCATCAAGTTGTTAGAGCAGCTGATTGTAGTATTGGTAACCTAGTAACCAACAGTAAACAAGTCCAGCATAATGGAGTCAGGTCACTCATTTGGGTATAAAATGTCAGAGTTTCTTTGGCAAATGTGTTTCCATCCCCGATTATTCGCTTCAAGTCCGAAACCACCTTAATTAGAAATGTGGTGCTTCTATCACTCCTTTCTTATACAGTATTTTCAAAATGCGCATTAACATGATGATTGATAGCTCTTTTTTTTAGTTTATTGCAAGCTGTTCAATCATTGGCAATAAAAAGGCAATCAATTCCTTCCATTGATAAATCCATACTGGTTGACCAAAGCATTTAATCCCAAAGGAGGTCACAGGTCACCATATTGCACAAGTGTTTTGTTTTCTCTCAGAAAATATGCACACATGACAACATTTGTCTCAGAGTGTTCGCATTAGCTCCCTGCTGTTTTTTTAATTATTTCCCACAGGAGGTCTCCTCACTTCCCATGTTATCGATCTCCTCTGATGTTTCTGTGGTTTGGTATGAAATTTCTAACATGATGTACATTATCAGACCTTTAAACATGTTTCTCTCCCTCCTATAGCATGGGAGCATCTTTGATGAGACTGTCGCCCACGCGGAGCATTGCTTTCTGCAATGCAGGAGTGGCACAATATACGTGACTGACAGCTTTGTAGAGGCGCTGCTCTGTGAACTGAGCGCTTGAGTGGAATACAATGAGAAATCTGTCTGTTTGGGACTCTGCCCAGACGAAAATGTGTCACTTTGACACCAGTGCCAGGGTTTTTGAAGGCCAGCCTTTGTCACTTTTTTTCTCTACGGCTCTATTTGTCAGATCTCTATTCTAAACAGCTCTTGGAATTGTTAAATATCTTTTGATCTGGAATAGTGATCGGCTAAAGTGGGTTTTTAAGGCCGGCATCTATGGGTGGGTTGTATTTCGCTTCTGTTTGTTTGTGTGGTCTGGGAATCTGGACCAAAATATATATTTGTTTGAGTCTAGTTCATTTGGCATTAAAGGGATAGCTCACTCTCTACTTGTTTACAAACTTTTTTGAGTTTCTTTCGTCTGCCAAACACAGAAGAAGATATTTTGAA
>CAIGQQ010006052.1:3220547-3246179 GCA_903798035.1 Danio albolineatus | reverse complement strand
ACCTGTTTTTGGTTCATGTATATGTCTTGGGTACATGTTGCATTCGGGCTGAGCAGTTAATCAGAAGGAAATTGCAATCGTGATTGTTAAAAGCTGCAATTATCATGCACATCTTCTCAGGGAAGTTGTGTGATCAGTGCAAGGTCCCAATCCCAATTCTACCCCTTAGCCCTTCCCCTTTTGAATTGGTGTCCCGAATCTGTTTTGTTTGAAAGCATAGGGGTAAGGAGAAGGGCCTTCAAACTTTTTCAGGACCACACTACAAATAAACGGGTATTTGTTTCAAGGGCCAAAGGTAAGGCGAAGGGGTAGGGTATAAAATAGAATTGGGATTGGGCCTAAATCTCCGCTGAAGACCAGAGGGTTTTCTCATGCAGAAACTCCATTATGAAACCCAGAAAATCCTCATTGCGTTGCTTTATAAACAGAAGAATGAATTGCTTTCATTGATTCGGCATGACCAAAAATCACACGACTATGTAATCATGTCTCAGACCGATTTATTTCAAACACTTGACTGAAGTTATGAAGTGATCTTGGAGCAAAACATGTTATTAAATGTGGTATTTTGACGTAAAGCATTCACTAAGAAGATACACAAACAGCAGCTCCATCTAAAATCATGTGCTGGAGGTTTACTATAACCGGCTTTACTGACAAAATGGGCATAAAAATCACCTTCGCCCAGACAAAACACAACAGAGTTTGTTTGGAAGCAGACCAAGACCCTTTTTTTCAGTATTGACCTACTTGTTCAGTCATCTCAATCTGATTGTTTGGATGTCTGTGTTAAAATGAACCATACTAACATAGAGCGATTACACCAAAATTGTTTAAATGAAACAAAGTACGAAATACCCTGATATTGAATGATTTGTGATAAGAATAATGACAGCTGGAGCCCATCTTTTATTAATTTATATTCAAGTTTTATATTACAGTATATTGAATGCAGCACAGCATTCCTCATAACCGTAATTCACTCACAATATAACATGCGTGTTTGATGATCCTCTCATTTATGATGCAGGGTTCTCCCTGTTTGCCAAAACTGTCATTCTAATTAGGAGTCTAGTATCATTTCAGGGCTCAGGGGACCGGTGGAAGCAGAGCTGATGAAGCTTTAACACAGAAAGTACTGGGCTCTCAGCCCATAATGAGAGAGACGCCTTTGAAATGAAAACAGTGTCAGTCTTGTATTCAACAGTGTGAACAAATTACATTAATTGTGTTGTCATGGCTGCCACTGTAACTATAAGGGAAGCCTGAGTGGGTCACCAGCTCATCCTGCAAAAGAGCGTCATCTTAAGAACTATTTGGCCTTGTTTTATAATTTATTTCTTAATTATAAACTTCACTAATTTACGCTTAATACAAGTAAAGTATTTCAAATGAATTCAAATTAGGCTTGATTTAGAAGAAATGTTTCTAACAGTCTTTAATTGTTATTTTGCTTTTCAAAATAGCAAATAATAAAAAAAAAAGTTAAATTTCTGTAATGTTTTTGAAGTCGGGGTTTTTTTACATTTTAAAAAATGATTTTGTAGTCTCTTTTACTTACATTTAAGTCATTTTATTCTGTTTGAATATAATTTGAAATGTAGATTGCTGGATTTCCAGCATCGTTACGGTCTGATCATTCAGATATCATTCTAATATGCTGATTTTATGTATAAACAATATTTCTTGTTATTATCAATGCTGAAATAAGTAGCGCTGCTTAATATTTTGTGGAAAATGATAATTTTTTGGTATTGCAACTGAACGGTATGTATTCTTTGGAAAACAAGACAATTGCTGATTAAGATTTTTAAAAATTCACAATTTTGTAAAAAAAATATTAAAATACTGATTTAATGAGGAAGTTCAGACATTGAAGAGATGATGCCAACCATCGAACACATACACGTACACTTAATACACAAATACACTTCGTTGAACATCACCTATATACTATATAACTGCAGGTTCACTGTGTTTATGTATATAATAACTTCAAGTGGGTAGCACTGTCATCTCACAGCATGAAGGTCGCTGGTTCGAGCCTCAGCTGGGTCAGGCATGTGTGGAGTTTGCATGCTCTCCCTGTGTTTGCGTGGGTTTCCTCCGGATGCTCTGGTTTCCCCCACAAGTCAAAAGACATGCGCTACAGGTGAATTGGGTCAGCTAAATTGTCCGTAGTGTATTTGTGTGAATGAATGTGTTGTTTCCCAGTGATAGGTTGCAGCTGGAAGGGCATCCGCTGGGTAAAACAAATGCTGGATAAGTTGGTGGTTCATTCCGCTGTGGCGACCCCAGATTAATAAAGGGACTCAGCTGAAAAGAAAATGAATGAAGGAATGTTAAAAGCTATTAGTTAATTAGTTAAAGTTATTAGTGACTAATACATTTATGGTAACTAATAATCTTTACATTCCTGATTTTGTTGCAATAATGTTCACCTTTTGTAAAACTGCTTTGATACAATTATTATTGTGAAAAGCGCTATACAGACAAACTTGAATTGAATATTGAGCTGATTGTGGATCTGCTTGATGTAAGGCAGGGACTTTATAATCTGCAAGCACTATAGATCTGTGGAATCTGAAAAGAGGCCAGTCGTGTGAACCTGCTTTATTTCTGCTGCATGAGTGCAGATAGATTTATCAGACACTATCTGCCGCTGTTTTAATTGTGTGAAGCAGCCAGCGAGATCTATTAATAATGAGCCTCTGGCAGGAATCCATGCTGGCAACCTCTGAAGCTTTTGAAGTTATCTTTTTGTTTCACAACAATGAACAGCATCCAAGAACTCCGAGACTCTAATTAGACTTTGTGAATTTAGGCCACAGGAACAGATCTGCTAATTTCCCTTTGCGTATGTCTGGAAATATTTACGATTGTCAGCACTTCAAAATTAAAGTTGGTGTAAGTTATGTTTGTCCCTCTTGCAGCAATTATAATTGTTTCCAAACATGCTACAATCCAAGCGTGCTTACTGCATACTGCATCAGTGTAATACTCCCTATAAAAAACCCATAGACAATCTTCCAAGCAACATATTACTACAATATTTTGATACTTGGTTCAGAGTATGTATATGTTGAATTTGGAAATCATACAGACTCACAATATTCTATGAACATCTGATTTATGGTTTATACCACTTTCTGTAAGGAAAAGACCTTTTAGCATTTTTAAAAATCCATCATGTTGTGACGAGTGTCTTTTTGATGTGAAATCTTAACTGATTAACATAACACAGCAACACAAGCCGGGACTCAAACCAGCGACCTTCTTGCTGTGAGGCAACAGTGCTAACCACTGAGCCACCATGCCACCCACAAAGCTTTTTAAAGTTCGCAAACATAAAAAAAAAAATCCCAAGTGTGAATTAGGTGCGCTTTCATCAAGTTGTTAGAGTGGCTCATTGTAGTATTGGTTACTTAGTAACCAAGAGTAAACAAGGCAAGCATAATGGAGTCACATACAGTAGGTGTAATTTTTGCCACATGAGATTTTGCTTGGAAACATGTTCACAGTATGTATATATTGAATTTGGAAATCCTACAGATACACAATTTTTTTATACACATTGATTATTTGATTAATGATTTTTACCACTTTCAGCCACTGTTGCCTACTATTTTCAATACAAAGGTGCTAAGCTCTGCCCGAAAAGTCGCTAAAAGTTGCTTGATTACGCCATATGTCAATTTGCATATTAATGACGTTATCACGTTCTACCGTTTCTGTTAGTTTAACAGCCTATGGTTAATAAATGGGTATTTATATTTGCACTACGCTTTATGTAAGCATGTCAATTTAACTAAATTTATTGCTGTTTGAATACAATATATCAATATAGATGTGTAGTTACTTTGCAGTAATCTCTTAGCAATTTTTTGAGATTAGCAATGCGCCATCATATGGTAATAATTGTCAGCATATAACACAACTTTTATTGGTTTTTACAGCGCTCGGATGTGGCATGAAACAGACATGTCTGGTTTAGAAACTAATATTTGTACGTTACACATCAATCAAACTCATTCGGTGATATTACAGTCAAAGTGCAACTTGAGTTTACTCTTTAGTGAGGATGCCAGAACTCAGAATCATGACAAATGACTTAATAAGTTAATAACTGTGTCCCAACAAGTCATAACATAATGATATCTTTGCAAATCATTAGCTAATGATTAATTAAAGCTGCTACTTGGTGGATGAAATGATCTGACCTTCTGTGTAATTACCACATTAATTAGTTAATACTATATATAATGGTAAGCAATTAATACATGACAAGTTTAATTATCAATATTACTTAATCTATTACTCAGACTGAATATTTTATAGCTATATTTATAATCATTTATGCATGAATCATACATTAACTCGTGATTATCTTAGTGGAGCGTTAATTAACCATCATTAGTTATCATGTTAGAAACTATCATGTCAACTTTTATTTGCAGTTTTAATCACTCTTAATATGTATACTGTGATGTACATTGAGCTATCAGATAGGACAGCTTGATATAGATTTTTTTTTGTTTTTCTTCAATATATATTGCGACATGATTAATATATCATCAGATGATATTAATAGCTAAAAAAAATGGAAATTTTACATTTATTTGGAGAATTTTGTAAGGCAGTGCATTTGCATAAAATATAATAAACAAATTACAAGCATAGATGAATGCAATAGAGCAGGGGTGCCCAAACGTTTTCATATAAATGGTCAAAAACCTAATGCCACTGAGAGTCGTGGGCTAACCTATATCAGTGGTTCACAAAGTAAATATCACGAGACAATGAGGGGGGTCGCTTGGTGATTTCCAAAAATCTCATATATGAGAACTAAACTATTTAGAATGAACATATTTTATCCAAAACCTGCAAAACATAAAAATAATGTCTAATAGTTACATAAAAAAACAACACACAAAAAAAATATATTTATTTTTGCTGGATTGCGACCCCTGGGGTTATTATTAACAACACAGCAATATGATTAGTGGCAGCAGATTGATTTTACGACACAATGGTCAACTTTGACACCTTTACGGCACTCACAAACATTAAGAATAAAGGCCTGACTGAACAGAGAGGATGGTCTCCAAGTGGCGGTCTCCAAAATTAAACCAAGAATAGTCTTAGGGAGTTAACATTGTGCCCACCAGTCTCTTTAAGTGAGGTTGATATTAAATTAAATGATTAATGACTGTAAAAAATGATATGGTCGTTAGACTGTTGCACTTTTTTGTGTTGTCATTGTTGTTCCTATTGATGTGTGTGAGCCAAATCATTTCATGAGTAAATTCAACTCTGAGCTCAAAAATATGTCCACCTAACTTACAATTTTAAACTAAGTTAACGGTTTGTTGGATTTTTTACAGTATGTTTATAATCACCTCTGAGGATAGTGGGGGTCACGAGTCACTGGAATTGTTATTTTGGGGGTCATGGGCTGAAAAGCTGGTGACTCATGACCTGTATTACATTAAAGTTGCCATGGGTCATTTTGTAGTTAATTAAAAACCATGACTTTAAATCGTATGAACTAATGCAGTATAACATTTAAATAAATAATTTATTGCAATAAAAATATAAACAATCACATTTATATCACAGTGGAGTTCAATGCTGAATACATGGTAAGCAGAATCTGCCTTTGCCTTGATTTGTCCTCTATCCGTTGTGTGACAATCTGCACATTTAAACTAACTCCGTTTAGTAATTAAAGTTTGGGCATCTCTTCAATAGAGCAAAGATACAACAGAAACAAACAGAGCTTTATGGTTTTCTGGTAAGTCGAACAGTATTCAGGTACAGAAATTGAATAAATGAAAACAGATGGGGCGCCACGGTGGCCGAGTGGTTAGCACGTTCGCCTCACAGCAAGAAGGTCGCTGGTTCGATCCCCGGCTAGGCCAGTTGGCATTTCTGTGTGGAGTTTGCATGTTCTCCCCGTGGTTGCGTGGGTTTCCTCCGGGTGCTCCGGTTTCCCCCACAGTCCAAAGACATGCGGTACAGGTGAATTGGGTAAGCTAAATTGTCCGTAGTGTATGTGTGTGAATGAGAAGGTATGGATGTGTTTCCCAGAGATTTGCTTTATAAATAATTAAGTACAGTTAATCTTTGTTGAGCTCAAATGGTTTTAACTGTAAATCTTGCAGTCACAGTTCTTAAAGCACAAATCTTTTAAAGCATTAAGCTTCAACTTTGCTGTGACTCCACAATGTTTTGAACTGAGCTTCTTGGTCACTTATCCCAACATGGTGTTTCTGTCCAAAGATGCGAATATCAAATATAAAAACTGAAATATTAAATCAAACATTTGCAAGTTTCCATCCACTGAGTCAAAGAGAACAAAATCATCACATCCTGATAAACTGGCAACAAATATCAACAAGAAAACTGAATTTGCTTTGGTTGGAGAGGCCACTGTGGGCCTTTTTTCTTATATAATAGAAGATGAAGATGAAAGCGCAATGGTTTTTAGTGTGGCTTTTTAATACTGAGTCTCTTTGATGACAGACTTTATCTGAGGGATTTTAGAATGACCAAAACAACATTTCAGATATTTTACAATGTGGTCTGTCTGTTCAGTAATGTCATCCTATTGTGCCTGTTTTTTTATCACATGATCCGTTGAGTCAAAATCTCATGACTTTTCCCATATTCCATGTTCATACTGGAATTTATTCAGTGGTTGTAGTAGTTTATGCATATTTTTTCTTTTTGGATAAAACATTTACCCTACATAGTTGTACTCAGTTATATACAGTTGAAGTCAGAATTATTAGCCCTCCTGAATGATTAGCCCCATGCATATTTTTCCCCAATTTCTTTTTTTTTCCCAACACATTTCTAAACATAATAGTTTTAATAATTAATTTCTAATTATTGATTCATTTTATCTTTGTGATAATGACAGTACATAATATTTTACTTGATAGATTCAAGACACTATTCAGTTTAAAGTTCAGTTTATAGGCTTAACTCGGTTAATTAGATTAACTAGGCAAGTTTGGGTAATAGGCAAGTCATTGTATAATGATGGTTTGTTCTGTAGACAATCGGAAAAAAACATTGCTTAAGGGGACTAAAAATATTGACCTTAAAATGTTTTAAAACAGTGGTTCTCAAACTGTGGTACGTGTACCAGTAGTGGTATGCAGGCTTACTTCTAGTGGTACGCGGAGGAATCGCTGAATAATTGAAGTTAAAAATGAACACACTTTTAACCCTTTGATGGTACGATAACACAGATGTGATCAGTGATTTTTTTTTAGGCTAAACCTTTCATTTTATTTGAAGTTTTCTTATATTTGTTATGTATTCTTTCATTTGAAGCTATTTTTTCTCCCCTGTATTTGTGGTTGTTGGGGGTGTATCCCATATTTTTATATCCCAATGTTGACAGATATAGTTTAATCAATTGCTTTTCTGACAAACAAAGCCTACTTTAATGCACAGTAAGTAGATCTAATTTCTAATTTCTCTGTTCAAACTATTTAGAATGTTTAAAGTGGCTGATAAATATTAATAATAAATATTGATAATATTAACAAATAATCTGCAAAGTTTTTTAACTGTGTAGACCTTTAGCTGCTTAATTACGCCTACTATGCTACTGTATTTCAATACTGGTCATTATGGTGGTACTTGGAGAGACAATGTTTTTTCTGAGGTGGTACTTGGTGAAAAAAGTTTGAGGACCCCTGGTTTAAAACAAATAAAAACTGCTTTTATTTTATTTGAAATAAAGCAAATAAGACTTTCTCCAGAAGAAAAAATATTATGGGAAATACTGTGAAAAATTCCTTTCTCTGTTAAACATCATTTGGAAAATATTTGAAGAAGAAAAAAAGATCACAGGAGGGCAGATAATTTTAATAACTCTATGTGCAAGCATTTATGCACATCTTGGCATTTCCATTAAGCACAATTTTATGCAATATTCCAAAATGTTCACAGAAATATAAGGACAGAAGTGTAGCTATTTTATAATCCTGTGATCTGTGACTACTGTGGACTCGCACATTTCAAAATCGATTGCTGAAACTATAAATTGTACAGCCCTACCACTACACCGTCAGAAGGTGTTTGTGTGAGAAACTGCGGGTCGTTGGCTCTCGTTTTGTCCTCAGACAGCTGAGGTTAAGGAGTCTGCCAGGATGCCAGCTGGTAAAGTTATGAGTTTCATCCTCCTCTCTACTAGCCCATCTCTCATTCACCTCTACCCCTGAGGGAAGGTGAGACGAGGCGGCTTAGCTTTCTCCCTTTGCAACCACAAACATAAGACGCTGAGATAATGAAGACTAAGTTTTATGGACAGTCAATGAGTAAACACTCACTCTGCGGTCCCTCCTCTCTGCCACCAGTAGTGATTTTCTTCTAGCTTTGGAGTGGCTGTTTATTGCTCCTGATTATGACTGATGGTCTCGTAACCATCCCAAGCTGCCCGTCAGACGCAGCGCTAAAGCTTTTAACTTCAGCCTTGGCTGTCACCGACACATTCTGGAAGCTGAAAACAGTGTTTCATAAGTGAAGCCTAGCTTGTCTCATCTACGCGGCTTTGTTGCAGTGGATTCAGCTTGGAAAAAACAGTCAAGAACGTGTCTCTCTGCAAGCTTCCAGCGCTAACCTCGCCCCCCGCATGGTGGAAAACGACACCCCACGCACACTTTATCGTGCATAAGCCACATTACAGCTGTTATAGGTGAAATGAGGCAACATTTGGTGGAAATTAAGACACGACAGAAATACGAGACTCAATTAGCTTCTCGTTTTTCACTCGAGGAATTCTTTTCTTGCTGGTTTTATGAAGGATTGCTCTAAATGACACCGATTTCTGTCATAGCGAGGTCCTTTGGTTCTCCCCCGGAGGGTTGCTGCGCTGATACACACGTCTCACATGAAATCCCCGCTCTGAGGCAGTGCAAATGAGGCAGCACTAATACATTCTCCCTCGGCGGTGGGGAGACTGTGTGTATGAGGGGAAAAGTTAATGCAGCTACTTCTGTTTTGGTTTTTTGAGCAGGACCACGGCAGTATTGGAGAACCTCCTTGGAATTAGAAGGGGATTAGTATCATTAATGTTTTTCCTTGGCTAATACTGCTCATGATATTATGCTGTAAGAAGAAAAAGAGGTTACTGTTGGTTCTCTTTGAGTCTTTGTAGTAAAATAGAAAATAATTTGAGGCTAAAGTTGGTATCGCAGTGATTTTGGGCAAACATTACCCTCTAAGGACAAAGGACTATTTGGTTGTTGTCTTTTGTCTTTTGGGGTAAAATAACAATGGATGCCGAGTTGATATCGCAATGATTTTTGGGCTAATATTACCCACGATGCATTACTTTTAGGAAAAATGGATTTTTTGTTGTTTTCTTTTGACTTTTGTGGAAAAAAAAATAGAAAGGAATGTGTGGTAGAAGCTAAGAATATCCTTGAGCCTGGGGCTCCTTCCTGTTTAAAAGGCAAGAGGAGAGTTTGAGCTCAGTTAAGTCTCGAGAACTCCCCCCGCTTGTGAACGTGCTGAGATATATCTGACTAGAGTTGCTTTAAGATGCTATTTAAAAAGTTGTCAATTTACTTATGTAGTATGTTTTTTGGATGGTGGGAGGAAACCAGAGAACCGCGAACACAGGGAGAACATGTAAACTCCACATAGAAACGTCAACTGGCTTGGGGAGACGCCGAACCAGCGACGTTCTTGCTGTAAGGCAACAGTGCTAACTACTGGGCCACCGTGCCGCCCTATCAGAGAAGGGGAGGAGTTGGGGTGGAAGGGGGGATTCTTCAAGACGAAGATGACCAGAGTAGAAAGCTCTGGTAATTTATAGTGTGTCAGGATTTGTCTGATTGGTGCATTATGCAGAGCTGATGTGGTACCAGATGTGTTTAATCATAAGCACGTGATCCTCTCGAAATATAAATAAACCCACTTGTTAGTCCTCTTAAGTTTTTGTAGTGAAATATCAAGGAATGTAAGGCCAAATTTGGTATAACAAAGATTTTTGGGTTAATATATCCCATTTTGCTTTGATAAAAGGAAAAGGAGAATTTGGTTGTTCTCTTTTAACTCTTGTGGTGAAATAGCAAAGAGTGCATTGACAAAGTTAGATTCTCAATGGTTTTTGGGCTAATGTTATCCGTGATGCTTTGCTATTAGGAAAAATAAGTTTTTTTGTATTAATATTACCCAATTACACTTTGCTTAGAGGAAGAGATGTCTTTGTTGATTCTCTTGACTTTTTTGTAGTGAAATAGCAAGGAATGTGAGGTCAAATTTTGTATTGCATTGGTTTTTGGGTTAATATTACCGATATTGCTTTGAGCTAAAGAAAAGTGTTCTCTATAATTTTTTGTGGCAAGGAATATCCAGGAGAAATTTGTCTCGGATATTTCTTTTGAATAAATATTACCCAATTTTACTTTGCTCAGGGGAGCAGGAGATTTCTTTGTTGGTTCTCTTTTGACTTTTTTTTTTGGAGTAAAATAGCAAGAAATTCAAGGGCAAAGTTGGTATCACAATGGTTTTGAGATAATATTGAGATAATATTACGCATGACACATGAAGGAAAAGTTCTCTTTTGACTCTTGTGGTAGCAAGGAATGCATTAGCAAAGTTGGTGTTGCAATGTTTTTTGGTTAATACTACCCATGATGCTTTGCTATTGGAAAAAGGGATTGTTGTTTTTGTCTTGTGACTTTTATGGTAAAATAGCAAGGAATGTGTGGCAGACGTTTGTCTTCGATGTTTTTTTGATCATTAATACATAATTACACGTAGCTCAGAGGAAGAGGAGATGTCTTTGTTGGTTCTCTTGACTTTTTATGTGAAATAATGTAAGAAATGTGAGGTCAAAATTTGGTATCGCAATGGTTTTTGGGTTAATATTTCCCATATTGCTTTGATCTAGGAGAAGTTTGTTGTTCTCCTTTCAATTTATGTGGTAAAATTGCAACGAATGTGCAGACAAAGTTAGTTTTGCATTGTTTCTGGGATAACGTCACAGTCACTTTGCTTGGAGGGAGAGGAGATGTCTTTGTGGGTTATTTATTAACTTTGACCCAGGAGGTAATTTTACCCAGGAGACATTGCTCTACAGAGAAGATTGTGTTAGTTTTCTTTTGGCTTTATTAAATAGCAAGGAATATGGGGCCAAAGTTGATGCATTGCTCTAAGGAAAAGGACAGGTTTGTAGTTCTCTTTCAACTTTTAAGGTAAAACAGCAATGACTGTCTGGCAGAAATCGGTATTAGATGTTTTTTTGGACTAATATTTCCCAAATTACTTTGGATTGTCTCCTTTGACTTTATGGAGTGAAATGGCAAGGAATGTTACATAGAATTTGTATCTCATGTTTTTTGTGTGTGATAATTTTACACATGACACATTGCTCTAGAGAAAAGAAGTTTGTGGTGCTTTTCTTTTGACTTTATTTGTAAAACAGCAAGCAACGAGAAGGGGGTTGGCAAAAGTTGATATTTTGTTGTTATGTGTTTGGGCTATTATTACCAATGACTTTGATCTATGAAAGAGAAGTTTGATCTTTTTTTAACAGTTTGTAGAAAAATAGCAAGGAATGTAAGGAAAGTTGCCTCAGCAATATTTAAATATATGAATCTAAAAGTTGAAGTGTGTAATTTGTGGAACAAGTAACAAACCTCTTACAAAACTGCTCTTTAAAAATGATTTTTCAGAGTTGCATTTAAAGATTTTTGGAATATGTTTCATTTTCTTTCATGCCAAAACTTTGATGAAACTTTACTTCAGGATTCAGTGTCAGATGATCCTTCAGAAATAATTCTAATATGCTGCTGATTAGGAGAAGTTGATAAATTGACATGTTGTAAATCCAGCAGCTCTAATCTCCTCTACAGTTCATGTGGCTGTAGCGTGTCATGTCATAAACCAGATGCGTCACCATGGAAATATAAAAGTGATGTATTCTAAAGTAATTAAGTATTGCTGAAGTAATTAAAACGTGCATGTAATGGGGCTAAATTAACTATGGCTAAAGGCTGATTTATACTCCTGCATTAAGTATGCTCCCGCGCAGCCTCGTACTTGCAGTATAAATGCATGGCAACGTGGGTCACGCCGATCACTCGACGCAGAAGTATAAACCAGGCTTGACTCCCAAAGCACACTTTACTGCACTTAGGCCTGTCACGATACCTATTTTTGTTGTACGATATATTGCACCAAAATATATCGCGATAAACGATATCATTGTCATTTTAAGACCATTTTAGGCCACTCATAATATAATGACAGAATGGTAATATAATAGCATCATAAAACAAGTACACTCTTCAAAAGAACACATATTTTGTTCTCAAGAATATTTTATTTAATTTAGTCATTTTAATAATTTATGAACAGACATTGGAATCAGATTGTGAAAACGCAGATCCAAAACAAATAATAATAAATGTTAGCCAAATAAATAATAAAAAATTCAAGGTAAAAAGTAACAGAGGCTGCGATATCTGCTCCCAGATCTATTTTCAGTTTTCAGGCACCCACATCAAAATATACTTTAGTCGTTTATGGTAAATACTGACACTGACACCTCCAATAGAGATATGTTTTGCAATCAGCTAAAATGTTGCAAGAATTGTTTTTTACGTATGGGCGATATATATTGCATGACCAAAAATTATTGAGGTCATGTCCATGTATTGTGCGATAAGTCGATATATTGATTATTGTGACAGGCCTAACTGTTCTTATTTTCAGCTAAATGCTATGGCCAAAAGATTTCCACCCTTGTTAATAAAACCACAA
Organism: Danio albolineatus; assembly: GCA_903798035.1. Lineage (NCBI taxonomy): Eukaryota > Metazoa > Chordata > Actinopteri > Cypriniformes > Danionidae > Danio > Danio albolineatus. Next base: position 3,233,387 of record CAIGQQ010006052.1, on the reverse strand, counting down.
GCCAGGTTTAAACAAAATTAAGTGGAGCAAGTTGTGACCCATAAGTATATTTTTGGGAAAAGAAATGTAAAAAGTGTCACATCATAATTCCTTTTTGAAACTCGATCCATGTTTGGGCATGACAGTTCAACTCTTTAACAGTGTAAATACCTCCTCATGCATGAAATAGCATTAGATCACCTCTATATTTTGTGTAAACTGTAATTCTTTGATGAATTAAATGTGTAAAAGTACATTTTTAATTTTAAGTAAGTTTTTTTTCTTTCAATGCATATAACCACTGTCACTTGATCAATTTACTGGGGAATTTACTGCTTATGACGGTCAAGAAATTTAATGCAGCTAATTTTGTTTTTTGAGCAGGATCACGGCAGCACAGGAGGACCTCCTCGAAATTGGAAAGGAATTGGTATCGCCATGGTGGTCATCCTGGGAGTCATGTCTCTTGTGACCCTTTCAATTTTTCTCCTCACCCCCGGTAAGATGGAGACCTAGGTAGTAAATAAATATAAATTGAATGAAATGTGCACCAAGCATACAGTACAAAGAGAGATCAGCTACAGCAGTAGAAGAAAGAGAAAGAGGGAAAAACAACAAAAGATTATAGAGGGTTTATGTGAGCGCCAGAGAGCTCATATATAAGACATCCATCCTCAAAGAAAAACACAAAAAGACAAGAGGAAACAAAGCGAGCAACACACACAGACATACATGAAAGATGATTTTTTTGCGGCTTGCTCAGTTTGGCTTTTAAAAGAGCTTGTGTTTTTGTTTTGAAAGCAATCAACATAAATTTCTATAACTTAATCCGTTTGCATTGGGACTTCATACATAATTTGTCTTTGTTTTGTTCATTGAGCCTTTTTATTTCCCTGTATGCTTTGTGTGAAGCTGAATAGGGAGAGTAAATGTTGAATTTATGTGTAATTATTTTCTGAGTAAGACGAGTAAAGGGAGTGTGTGTAATGATCTGTTATGTTGGAATAGAGAGGAGTTTCTGCTATATTGTGAGCGGGGAAATGGACAAAGCCAAGTTACATCCGCTTTTGGCTCTTGGCAAGGGTTCATTTTGGACATGGCTAACACCATAACAGAAGCTCTTCTAATCCCAGCAAAGCAGAACGTTAAACATTAATGTGATTTTCTTTTTAAAACTTACTATTGAAACGACTTTTTCAAATGTTTTCACAAGTGATGTTCAACAGAGCAAGGAATTTTTCACAGTATCTCCTATAATATTTTTTCTTCAGGAGAAAGTTTTTTTCCTTTAGTTTGGCTGGAATAAAAAGCAGTTTTAATTTTTTAAAATATTTTTTAAGGTCAATATTATTAGCCTCCTTAAGATTCGTTTTTTCAATTGGCTACAGAACAAACCACTGTTGTCCAGTAACTTGCTTCAGGGTGTCTGTGGGGTCCTAAATTGCTTAAACAAAATTTTAGGCATCAAAAAGTCATTAATTTACAGAAATATTGTGTTGTAGGTCTTAAATCATTTTAAACGGGTCTTAATTTTCCTATGTCCATGAAAAGCTACTCATTCAGGCCGAAACATTCCAATCACTAGCAATCATCTCAATAAAACTTTTAACAAACAGTTTAATTTTGAACTCTATTTACCAATATAGTTTAATTAACTTTCTTACAATAACATTCGTTTAAAAGTTGAAGACACTGACCTGGACAGACAGTTGTCCATCTATTTATCTGTCTTTACAAGAAAGGTTTTGTTGAAAAAAGTGCATTTATAAAACAATTTTTTTTACCCATTATTTAAAATATGTGGTTGAGAAATAACTAAATTAGAATTTCTTAAGATGAGAATAGTAAAAATCTTTTCCTTTTCCATTAGAAAAAAAAAATCTTATAATGCAATTTCATTAATAATGGTCATAAAAGGTCTTAAAAGTCTAAAATTCGACATGCCTACACTGTAAAAAAAAAAGTTTGCTCAACTTAAAGTTTTGAGGCAACCAGCTTCAGGACATTTTTAAATTGGCTCAACTTTGAACCCAAGTACTGCACTTGACTCGACTTAAGTTGAGTAAACCCAAAAACTTTCTGAAGCTGTCCTGAATGTCCTGACTATTGTCATTTAGCACATGCGCAACCTTGATATAATGCTGTCAGATGACATTACAGCCTGAATCGCTGCAATGGTTTGAAGTATAGAATCAAACTTAATGTGTGTGATCTAGACCTGACATTCACCAAACTACGTCAGTTTGCGTCACCTTCTGAGTTAAATTGACAAACAATTAAATTCTATCAATAGAAATCATACAAAATGTATCGAATGACTTTTGAATAGTTTTATCTAATGTCATGAGACTGGTCTTGCAGATTCCTTGTATCATACAGAGAATTTATTCCCTAATTGACTTAATTTCCTGTCCATCATCTTGAATTAGTTTGAAAATTTGTTGTTTAGAGCTCTCCATAGATTGTTCCACCAAATTTGACTCAGACCATGCTGCAAAAAGTTAAAGAATTTTCCAGTTGCTCTGTAGCTTGATGCGTTGCTCGTTTATGATGTGGCGGCTGGGCTGCTTGGCCCCGATAAGTGCTGCTTGCAGCTATACTTACATTTACATTAGTAACATCAAGATTAGATTTTGTTGGATGATCATTCATGCTGCAGATATTTTCCTTTTGGAGCTGTGTTTGTTCTTAACTGCCTGCCTGATCTTGTATTTCAGACGAGTCTCATCTTCTGCGGTTGTCTCGTCTCACTCTGGAGAACTTGGAGAGTGAGGATTTCCAAATTCACGACCCCTGTGCAACATGGCTAAATGGTGAGAACTCAAATCGTATAAAGAGTGTTTAAGTGAATGCTTTAGCTTTATTGATGTGGACATGAAAGCTCCCGGAGTGCAACAATTCAGTGTGTTGAAATGCAACAGGGGAGTAGTGTGTTTTTCTGCTAATAGTTAAAATATTCAATTTACTCTTCTGGAAATGTAGTGTTAATTCAGGCTGCATTTCAATTGCGTTCAATTTGTTTTGTGGAGCATGCAAGATTAAGATCAGTGCATCATAATATACTGAAAATGTAGTTGCACTTTTTGTTGGTTCTCTTTTCAATTCTATTCAGTTTGCGTATGCATCATTAATCTACAGCTATATGATATAATGTACTTTTTCAAAAAGGTGATATCTGTTTCTATAAATATATATTTTCTACTTTTGATTTTGTTTTAATCAAGGAATGTTTTTTAAGCAAGGAATTCATTCACTCATTCATTTATTCATTTATTCATTTTTATTTCGACTTACTCCCTTTATTAATCTGGGGTCGCCATAGCGAAATGAACCGCAAACTTATCCAGCATATATTTTATGCAGTGGATGCCCTTTCAGCTGCAACCCATTATTGGGAAACATCCATGCAGTCTCGTTCACACACATACACTACTGACAATTTAGCTTACCCAATTCACCTATTGACCTTATTCTGCAATGCGGAAGTGTGCTCGTTTTTGCAATTGTTTTAGAACTTCTTATTCAGTTGCCTATGGTAGAAATGACTAGGAATAATAAACAGCAGAAAATGGTCAAACACTTGCTCTACAAACAAGTGTTTGCAAGACTATACTGCAGGGGTGCTCAACCCTGTTCCTGGAGAGCCACCCTCCTGCAGATTTCAGTTGCAACCCATATCAAACACACCTGCCTGTAATTATCAAGTGCTGTTCAGGTCCTAATTAATTAGTTCAGGTGTGTTTGATCAGGGTTGCAACTGAAATCTGCAGGAGAGTGGCTCTCCAGGAACAGGGTTGAGCACCCCTGTTAAACAGACAAAGTAGAATAATATAATAAAAAAATATCAGTTTGCAACATCAAGCAGCAAAACGAGCTGTTTTAATGTCTAAAAATGAGTAGAAGTGAATGAGACTGGAAGTCTCGAATCAAAATGATTCAAATGGCTGCGTCCACTCATACACAGTGAATAAGGTGAGTACCGCATGTCTTTGGACTGTGGAGGAAACCCACACAAACACGGGGAGAGCATGCAAACTCCACACAGAAATGTCAACTGACCCAGCCGGGGCTTGAACCAGCGACCTTCTTGCTGTGATCGTGCTACCCACTGTGACGCCATTTCATTGATTATTGCACAGTTGCACTTACAATCGCTCTATATCTAAAAAAAAACAAAAACAAACTCTGCATTTATGAAGTGTATTTCACACAGTTGAGTGGGCTTGACAAACCACCTGTAGAAACACTCTTCTTTCTTTAAAAAAAATAAAAAATAAACAAACATTTCCCGCTCCTTTTACTCTGGCACTTAATTTTCTGAGAACTGACAGTTTCTTTGTGTAATTAGCTCTTCTTGTGTGTGTAGCCTCTTCTTGTTGAATCACTAAATGCCTCCTCGATTGAAAGTCGCTTTGGACAAAACCGCCTGCTGAATGCAAATGTCAGTTACCAATTTTGTGAGCTGTAGCATAAAACTAAAATAACAAATAGGGAAACAAATTACTGCTGGCAGCTTGTAAATTAAAAATAGTTCTTGTGAAAGTAGTACAACAAGTAATAAATTAATTTCGAGTAACTGACCCAACACTGGTCTATGTTCAGGTCAGTCTGAAGCTCAGCTACTGAATGCTAATTTTTCGTTCTTTTTGTTTTACAGAGCATGAAGTGTCACTGTGCACCCAGGAAGGTCATGTTTTAATTCACAATCTCAGCACCAATCTCACCACCACGCTATTGGACAACAGCACCCTGGTGAGTGCACACTTACACATGCATGCACTCACATAAAAACCAGTAACATAGTAAATAATGGCCATGCAGACACACACTCAGTCTCATCCTCGTCCCAAACCACCAGTGTAGAGCCGCTCTCTGGAGAATTACAACCCCCTTGAGGCATGTGAGCAGGACAAGACATACAACTCCATTAGCTCCATTTTCATGGAGCCTGACAAATGGGTCAGTCCGTAGAGCAAGGCTACGCACTGGTAGACAGGCGGCTTTAAAGAAAGCATAGCTTAAAATGAGCAAAGAGAATCCGCAAATATCGTTTCGGCTTCCGAGGCTCTGACGGTTAATGCTGTGTCTTTTATACCAGCTTTCTCCCCAGCTGATCCCATAGCATGTGTGTTCAAAGAGACTGTTTCAGCAGGGCCACCCTTTGAACGGTGACAGTGAGAAACATATATGGGTCATGGCCTCAGATGCTTAATGCAATGTTGTCGAGTCGGCAGATACTTCTGATCTACAGCTCCTCCTACACTGTCAACACTGTTACTCTCGTCTTATGGGCTTAATGCCACAACAGCATTTATTTACCAGAATGCACTTTCTGCAGTCTTGGTTTGTAAATGATGGGGTTTGAGAAGGAAGAATTCAAGTTTTGGAATGATATAACATGGATGTAAAAGTATACTGTGGGGTACCACAAAGCACAGTACATTGCTTTTTACATTATGCTACAGCTATAAATCATTACAAAAACTTGGAGTTAGTTTCCACTGTTGTCTCAATGATGCACAACTCTATATCTCCTCACAACCTGACAATTACGAATTCAGGTTGTAACAGATTGTATAGTTGATATTAAAAATTGACTAATAACTTTTCAATTCAATTCATTGTAGTTTATGTTTATTTATATAGCACTTTTACAATGTAGATTTTGTCAAAGCAGCTTAACATTTCTAGTACAACTTAACAGTTCTGATATCAGAGTTGAAGTTCAGTTTAGTTCAGTTCAGTGTGGTTTGAATTTCACTGCTTAAAGTCCAAACACTGAAGAGCAAATCCATCAATTCAATTCAATTCAATTTAATTCAATTCAATTCAATTCAATTCAATTCAATTCAATTCAATTCAATTCAATTCAATGCAATTCAATTCATCTTTATTTGTAAAGCGCTTTTACAATGTAGATTGTGTCAATGCAGCTTCACATGGATTATATAAAATTGAAATAGTGTCAGTCCATTTTTCAGTGTTGAAGTTCAGTTTAGTTCAGTTCAGCGTGGTTTAATACTCACTGCTGAGAGTCCAAACACTGAAGAGTAATCCATCGATGCGCAGCCCTACAGGTCCCTAACCATGCAAGCCAGTGGCAACAGCGGCGAGGAAAAAACTTCACCAATGAAGAATTGCGAAAGTGAAGAATTAAAAAACCTCAAAAGAAACCAGGCTCAGTTGGGCACAACCATTTCTCCTATGGCCAAACATCTTGTGCAGAGCTGCAGTCTAGGCGCCGGAGGCTGGAGAAAGCTGGACGTCCATCGCGGAGAAGCCGCAGGTGAGGTCACCGGCTGGTGAACAGGCTGGCCCTTCAGGAACAATGCGAGGACTCGTCTGTCACTGAGGTCTTACAGGGATCGGTCTCATGTTCTCCACTCCTCCATAACCACCACAGCTGCTGCTCAGGATACGGCCTGGTCCAAGATTATAGAAACCTCGGGAATAATAAAAAACATAAGCGCAGATGCCATTCAAATTATAATGTCTTTTAGGAAGTGTTCCCTGCTCCGGTTGCCTTCAATAATAGAGACTAACAATGCTTTAGAGGATTTGGATTTCAAGAGCTTTTGTGTTTTATGTGTATGCTAATGCAAAGAGATGTGTATTTAATCTAGTTTTAAACCAGCAGAGTGTGTCTGCTTCCCGAACTGTGCTAGGAAGGCTGTTCCAGTTTAGAATTTCCATTTGAAAGTACATAGTACATTATATTGCTTATTTTCTTACAAACAGATGGATGAGGGGAAAAAATGGCCTTTTAAGATCATAAATGTTGTTTTGTTTTCCTGTTTCAGGATCTGAAGTCGATGAAGTTCCAGGTTTCTTCAGACAAGAGGTTCATATTGATGGCGTATAATATCCAGCATGTGAGTAATATGAACAGAGAAACACAAATGAGCTGTGATCTTATTCATACGTTACATGTGTAAGAAAATAAAGAAAATGTTTGCATTGTTCTAGATACTAATTTGTGGCATTGACACACAAGTTCATGAACACATCATAGCATAGTGGGGTCCACACATTATCCTTTATTGTTTTTAAATGCTGAACAAGCTATTTTAGCAGTTTTGGGCAGGAAATTTTTTGCAGTATACCTTACCTTAAAGTGAAATTAATGTGAAATTAAAAATGTTAAATGTTTATTTTGCAAGTACACAATGTAATTCTTTAGGAGAACAATTAAACTGTGCAAGTTAATCCATCTAAGATAATTGTTTGTTATGGTAATCTTCAACCAGTCTGACCGTTTGCTTCTACAGTACGTTTGGATTTCTTCTTCTTTTTTTTTAAATTGGACTGGTAGTTGGAGAGTGTTGAATTCTGAGGGCCTGCTCACACTAGGCTATCCGAACCGTGCCTGGGCAAGTTTGATCCCCATTTCCCAGTTTGTTTGACAATTGTGAGTGCTCCGAATCATGCTTGGGCACAGTTCAGTTGGGCTCCGGGATGATACGCTTGTAGTGTGAGTGCAAAGTACTCCTGAGCCCGAAACTGAAGACCTGACATCACTTTTAGGGTGCTTTCACACTAGCACCTTTGGTCCGCACCCGGGTTCGTTTGACGTCATAGTACTGACGTCAAAGCTGTCATAGTTTATTAAAGATACAAACCCCTCACTGCACATCAGCTGCCACCTTCAGCAAACCTCCTAATACGTGCAGCACGAGGACTTTTATCATAATTTATGAGCGTCAAAAGTTGTGGATCTGTTCGGCAGAATGTTTGACTACATGCCACTGCATCCAAAATGATACAAAACGATATAACTAAAGCAATGCCCTCTGTGCTGAGCGAAAGCGCTTCTCTTTCTGTTAAACTGAACAGGTTCATCATTGATGACGTAAACGTGCTTTGGCTCGGAGGGTAAAGATGCAGTGTGAGTGCAGAGGGGGAGAGGGGAGGGGGGACAAGTGTGCTTTAGCTTGGTTCAACACCACCATGGCTAGCATGAGTTAAAGGTGTTGTATGTAAGCTTTCGACTCTCTTCATCTGAAAAACAATGCTAAATCAGTAATTCGACACAGTAGGAATGCACTGATGACACGAAACTCTGCACAAACTAGGTGCTACAGAGGTATGCAAATCCACATGTTGACAGGAAGGTAGACAGACCGAACATTTTGATTAGATAAAGTTTTTGGTCCATTCCTTCCACAGATGATATAAATACATATAATACATTTAGACTGCTTAAAGCAGGGATGTCCAAGCTCGGTCCTGGAGGGCCAGTGTCCTGCAAAGCTTAGTTCCAACCCCAATCAGACACACCTTGGCTAGCTAATCAAGCTCTTACTAGGCTTTCTAGAAGTGAAGTTTATTTATAAACTTATTTCGAGAGGATCACGTGCTTATGATTGCTTGCGGCTGGTCCCACATTTTTCAATTAATGATTCACCAATCAGACGATTCCTAAGCTACTATAAATACCCTAAGTTCCATATCACAGCCATCTTCATTTTGAAGAATCCCCCCTTCCACCCCTACTTCTCCTCCTTTCCTAGATGGGTGGCACGGTGGCCCAGTGGTTAGCACTGTTGCCTCACAGCAAGAACGTCACTGGTTCTAGTCCTTAACAAAGCCAGCTAACGTTTCTGTGTGGAGTTTACGCGTTCTCCCCGTGCTCATGTGGGTTTCCCCCAGGTTTTCCTGTTTCCTCCCATCGTTTAAAAACATGCAACTTAAGTCAATTGACTTATCCAAATCGGCACCACAGACATGCTCCTCGTAAGTAGTTATCTCTTAAGGGCAATCACTATCTGTTCATTAGCTACTACAGCAGGGGAGTTCTCGAGATCTACCTGAGCTCAAACTCTCCTCTCGCCTTGCAAACGGGAGGAGCCCCGGGCTCGAGGATCTTATGAGCTCAGGGCTCTCTCCCAGGACAGCATGCCAAACAAGCTTTATAATCAAACATCAGCTAAGTGTGAACTCTTGAAACATCTTTGCAGGTGTGTTGAGGCAAGTTGGAACTAAAATCTGCAGGAGTTTGGACACCCCTGGCTTAAAGGGATAGTTCACCACCCCCTAAAAATTATTATAATATTTACTAACTCTTTACTCAAGTGGTTTATGTCTTTCTTTTATTGACCATAAAAAAAGATATTGGAAACCTACCATTGACTTTCACACTAGGAAAAACAAATACAATGGGAGTCAATGGTAGGATTACAAATTTCTTCAAATTTTCTTCTTTTGTGTTCAACAGAAGAAACTCATAAAGGTTTGAAACAAGTAAAGCGATAGTAAATGATGACAGAATACTAATTTTACATAAACTATCCCTTTAATTTAATGAGTGCTATTGAGATGTGACTTTCAACCAGCATGACAAACAAAACACCCGTACCCTGCCTTCATATAAAGACTTTAGGTTTTTACATAAAAAAAAGTAAAATAAGATATTATTGAATTTATTTGTTTATTTATTTATTTATTTATTTATTTATATATCATTTATTTTCTATTTTCTTGGTAGAATTAAGAAAATATAGGTCCACTCTGTAGCATATTTGTTTCCCTACAAAGATAGCAACATCTGTCAGACACGTCATGCATACATTGATGGCACAAGCATTTTTGTGCACCGTTAGCCGCTGTTGGGAAAGTGAGCTACAGCTTTTATCTATCAGACCGAACAAAAACGCTTTCAGACCAGCAAGAGAGAACACTTAAGTCGTCTATAATTTCTGCAGCCTGTTCAACACTGAGCACAGCTACGATGAACAGCAGACGTGGCAGGAATTGAATATTGAAACACAGAGGAGCTGAGCTGTATTGAAGGAAAGAAGGAGGGTTACAGACAGGAAAAGGGAGAGATGGAAACGGAGGAGAGGAGCTGTTTGGCTCTGAATGGTAATGAGCATCACACAGGGGCGAGCCTTTGTGATTACAGAAGGTTTAGTAACAGCCAGCAAATAAACAACTTGTAGGCTATTTGTTTGAGCAACCACAGCAATCTGTAGTTCTTATCCCCCCGCCGGAGCTCCACTTCAGAAAATAATCATCTCTGCAGTTGTGTTCACTTTTCTCAAAGGAGAACCATGGAGCAGGGCGTAGACATGAAGAGAAAAAAAAGACAGGATAAAGAGGAAAAAACAGGCAGTGAAACACTGACAGTATAATCTAGACTTTCTCTCCTGCACTTGTTCGCTCTCTGTCTCTGTTACTCACTCTCACTCTCTCTCTCTTTCTTTCTCTCTGTCTCTTGTGCATACTGCTTTTTGTCACTCATTTACATGTGTTCTGTTTTATGGATTTGCCTCAAAGCATATGCTAGAGTTGCAGTCTGTTTGATTGCTTCAAAAATGGCATTTTACATAAATGAAACCTGTTTTAAGACAATTTATAAATGGTTTGATTTGTTACATTAGTTATATGATATTTAAGCACCTTATTTTTTCACGGTAGATAGATAGATAGATAGATAGATAGACAGACAGACAGACAGACAGACAGACAGATAGATAGATAGATAGATAGATAGATAGATAGATAGATAGATAGATACACTACGTGACAAAAGTCTTTTCGCCTAATCAAGTATTAGGAGCAATAAATAAAGTCATCTGGAACGGCACAGAAAGCTTTCTTGCAGGACTCCCAGAATTCATCAAGATTATTTGGATTCATCTTAAATGCCTCCTCCTTCATCTTACCCCAGACATGCTCAATAATGTTCATGTCTGGTAACTGGGTTGGCCAATCCTGGAGCACCTTGGTCTTCTTTGCTTTCAGGAACTTTAATGTGGAGGCTGAAGTATGAGGAATGTGATCCTGCTGAAGAATTTGCTCTCTCCTGTGGTTTGTAATGTAATGGACAGCACAAATGTCTTGATTCCTCAGGATGTTGATGTTGCCATCCACTCTGCAGATCTCTTGCACACCCCATACTGAAAGTAACCCCAAATCATGATTTTTCCTTCTTTTTCCTTCAAGATTATGTGAGAATCTTGAGTCCATGTGGTTTCTAATAGGTCTTCTGCAGTATTTGTGATGATCTGGATGCACTCCAACAAATGATTCAAAATTCTTCTGTCACTTTTCCAAAAGATCAACTAGAAGTCAAGTTATTATTTGTTGCTCTTACAACTGGGTTCGATGACAAGACTTTTGTCAAGTGTCAGTAGATAGATGGATGATGAATGGATGGATGCATTATTGTATATATGGAAAAAAATCAAAATAATAATTATTTTTCTTAGCTTTAGATCAAACATTTAATGTTTGAAATGATATATTATCTAGTCATGTAAATTATGGAACTGCATATACATGTACAGTATTTGAATGAATTGTATTTTAGGGTTTATTTTAGAGTTCCAAAATAATACATTTATTTTATATTTGTAAAGTTATACATTTTGTTTCAGAATATAAAACATCCAGCATTGTTTTAGCAATAGCCCAAAATGTATAGATTCAAAGTGTTTAACAGCAACAACAACAAAAACGTCAAATAGCAACAGATCGTGATGAATTCTTAAAATGAAGTGTGGTTTATTGATTATAACATATTGCGATGATCGTTGTCAGTATGTTTTCATCCACTTTAAAAGTTCAACTTCATTAGGACTAAACCAATAACTCTTCCTTTTAGCATGTCCTAAAAACACTTAGCATCCCATGTTTATTTACAACCTCATAAATCTGCTCATGTAAATTTTCCAACTATTATTCGCCGAGGATTATAACACTAAAAGCTGATGTAATACACTGCAACAAATTCTACTTTGGCAATTAAATAATGGCCAGTTTAAAAAACTATATTTGTATATGTATACAGTACATTTTGCTATTCCTTTGCTTTACCGCAGTGAAAATTAGAATAAAATGGGATGTATTATCACAAAGAAAATATCACAATCCAAAAAATTGTAACATAATTAACATTTTGTGCGTTTCTTTTGATGTTGGGTGCGTTTTTATCTCCCATGATAAATGCCAATTTGTGTGGTCACATCTGCAGGGAGACATGGATTTCTCTGTTAGTTCTCCACCTCCTCTAGTCACAATCACTATCTCTCCTGCTTTATCTCCCCCCCACCCTTTTCCACTATCTTTGAGATTATGTGCTGACTGTGGCAGTTTGCAGCTCAAGCAACTGAACTGAGAGCAGCAGTGCCACACAGTAATCACACAGGGAGAAAAAGGAGGAGGAGGAGGGTACGGTGACTGAGAAAGACGAGGATTAAAAAGATGTGATCTGCAGGCGCCCTTAGATCATGCTGTCCAATCGAAATCAATCATAGAGACGGGATGAATGGGACGTGTGAATGTGTTCGGGGAGATTGAAAAGGAAACCCGGGAGATAGGGAAACTATAAAAGCGGACACCAGAATAGTGAGGTGAAATTGCAAGGGAAGGAAGAAAATGGAAAAAGGGAAAAAAGGGAAGGAAGGCAAGTGTCACAATGGGAAAAAAGGTGCAAGTGAAATGTATATGTATTGAGAGAGTGAAATGGAAACCGCAAAAGACAGCATGAGGGATGGCATGAGGTAAATCAGAAGATACAGAGATGGCAAGACGCAGGAAAAGCACAGCGCTGAGGCTGGTTTCAGAGATGGGGATAATTTAGTCAAAAACAAGACATCTGTCATCATTTACTCACCCTCATGTCACTCCAAACTTGCTTGACTTTCTTTCTTCTGCAGAGAAAACAAAATAAGGCTTGTGAACCGAAATGACGCAAAAGCATCACAGAAGTAGTTCATATGACTCATACACTTTATTCCAAGTCATCTAAAGTCATGTAATAGCTTTTGTTTGTTTGGAAGTGACCAGCATAAGAAAGTGTGAGTGAAATATATCTATCTATCTATCTATCTATCTATCTATCTATCTATCTATCTATCT
>CAIGQQ010006052.1:3168477-3215774 GCA_903798035.1 Danio albolineatus | reverse complement strand
ATATTATATTATATTATATTATATTATATTATATTATATTATATTATATTATATTATATTATATTATATTATATTATATTATATTATATTATATTATATTGTTATTCAGGCTAAATGTTTGGATAAAAAATGCTGTAAAACAAAATATTATGTAATATTATTCTAATGTAAAATAACTGTTTTTACATTTAAAAATGTAATTTATATCTGTAATGCAAACATGATTTTTCAGCATCATTACTCTAGACCTCAGGATTATAAAACACTACACAAATGATGTTGTAAAAACATATTTATTTAAGCATTCATTTGTAACAGAAATGTAAAAATCTAAATGACCTTACTGTCACGTTTGATCAGTTTAATGCATTCTTTCTTGCTCAATATACGTGCTGATGTCTTTATACTACAAACATCTTACTGACCTCAAGCTTTTGTCCTTTAATGAAATAATTGTTTAACTTCACTGCTAGCCAGTGTGCTACAGTCGTCTGGGTCTGTTTTTAGTATGCAGTGCAGGGCATGACTTTCAATCCTATTAGGCTTTTGGGAAACGAGTGCAGTTTGAAGCTTGTCGCCACTCTGTGTTCTGCTGCAGCGATCAATATATACGTCCAATTTCACACCAGTCATTAAAGAACGAGCTGATCAATATATCTTCATATAACCAAATGCATTGTAATATACTTTTCTGCTAGACTGTAACATGTACAATTGTCTTTTTCGACATGCTAATACCATATACACTCACTGGCCACTTTATTAGGTACAACTTACTCTGGATTGGACTCCCTTTTGCCTTCAGAACTGTCTTAATCCTTCGTGGTATTGGTTCAACAAGGTACTGGAAATATTCCTCAGTGATTTTGGTCCATATTAACATGATAGCATCACGCAGGTGCTGCAGATTTGTCGGCCACACAAACATGATGCAAATCTCCACCACATCCCAAAGGTGCTCTATTGGATTGAATTCTCGTGACTGTGGAAGCCATTTGGAGTACAGTGAACTCATTGTCATGTTCAAGAAACCAGTCTGAGATGATTCGCTTTATGACATGGCGCGCTATCCTGCTGGAAGTAGCCATCAGAAAATGGATACACTGTAGTCATAAAGGGATGGACATGGTAAGCAACAATACTCAGGTAGGCTGTGGCGTTGACACAATGCTCAGTTGGTACTAATGGACCCAAAGTGTGCCAAGAAAATATTCCCCACACCATTACACCACCACCATTCTCCTCTGACCTCTGGCATCAAAAATGCATTTGTTCCTACAGAACAGCCACTCACTGGATATTTTCTGTTTTTCAGACCATTATCTGTAAACTCTATAGATGGTTGTGTGTGAAAATTCCAGTATATCAGCAGTTTCTGAAATACTCAGACCAGCCCATCTGACACCAATAACCATGCCACGTCCAGAGTCACTTAAATCACCTTTCTTCCCCATTCTGATGCTCGGTTTAAACTGCAGCAGATCGTCTTGACCAGTGTTTCTCAACTGGTGGGTCGTGACCCAAAAGTGGGTCGCGGGAACATTTTTAGTGGATCGTGGAGTGCGTGGTCCAAAAAAAAAAAAAATGTTGCTTATACCGGACTTTTATTTTGAAATGCGCGCGCGACAACAGTTCAGTTTAGTTCGGTAACTGAACATTTCTCTACCCTAACCACTGTTTACAGTATTTATCATTTTTACTTTGTAATATTTCTATAATTTGATACATTTTGTTAAATGCAACAATAAAATATTGGGTCGCGGCTTGATGACCATGTAAAAAAGGTGGGTCCCGTGGACAAACCAGTTGAGAACCACTGGTCTTGACCATGTCTACAAGCCTAATTGAGTTGCTGCGATGTGATTGGCTGAAATTTGCGTTAACGAGCAGTAATAAAGTGGCTGGTGAGTGTATATATCCAATGTATACATTATATACATCTTTTTTTTGCATAGGTATTGACTCAGTTGTACATACTGTTAGAAATTCAGTGTATGCCACTACAATCCTATAACATTCAACTTTCAAACTTTTGTTCATGCTTCTCTGATGGGTGATTATAAGATGTTTGAGCAGTATTTAAATGTGTGCTCGGATTGGAATATTAACAAATTGCATACTACACAATATGAAGACCACTGTTGTAAATTGTGTTTGATACTTTCAAATATAGTATATAATACATATTATTAGTACAAATTATATATAATGCATGCAACTAGCATGTTCAATTTTGTTAGTGTGCATTTATCTACAATTTATTTAATAATTGAAGAAGGAAATGAACACTGTTAATTAATAAGCATACACTAAAACATTTAAATTGTTACAATTTTTTTTAGTTCTTTTCGTTTGATTATTTTATTAGCAGCTCTTTACATCAAATTAATGCAGCTTAAGGGACAATTCATAAAGATTGTGTTTTTTTTCCATACCAATGCACTATTTTCCATTGTTTTTCTATGTAATGAAAACATTTCAATGTAAACGTGCGCTTAACTGCCATGCATAATCGTTGCTTTTGTTTTTGCAAAGCATGTGTGTGGGCATTTTAGGGATCTACCATGTCCTCTGCCCCTTTCCAGGTATTCTCACAGTCCTTCACAGCATCCTTTGCAATCTACATAGTGTCCAGCGGGTAGGTAGAGACAGAGGCCTCTCTCTGCATGGCCTGAACTGGGCATGTGCACAACCGAAAAAAAAAAAAACTGTCCACGGGTCCCTCTGCCTTTGTGCTTCTACCCAAAGTTATCCATCAGGCATTGATTATGTACAAGTATGGAAAGGTACTATTTGTTCTGAAGCTGACAGGTCTCTGCTGGATGAAATGTTTGTTTCCACTAACCTGCAATTTACTGAATGCCCCCCAATGCTCTTTTTTTGTTGTTGTTGATAAAAGCCTGAGATTTGTGTGCCTGTTGTTGTGAAATAGCAGTGAAACTTTAAAAGAATGCATTGAAGCCCATTTTGCTTGTTTTTGAGTCATTTAGCTTTAACTGTGGTTTCATTTGCATGATCAGACCCCTGCCTTTCTGTTCTTGCGTTTGTGTATTAACTCTGCATCTGCATCGTGCTGTTATACGAGCCTTTTCAAGCACTCTGAAATGATTCTGAAAATGCCAGATTTCTACCATGTTGTGTTTCAGATGCCTGTGATGTAGTAGTTTAATCTTGTTGTGTATGTGTGTGTTTGTGTGTGTGTGTGCTGTTAGGGATATTGTGGACCTTACCCCGTCAGAGGAGGATACGTCTGTGCTTCAGTATGCAGCGTGGGGACCTCAAGGGAACCAGCTGGTGAGGAAGTGAACTTTATTTTTTATTATTTTTTATTTCGCTATTCATTTTTTGAGCTATTTTACTTTATGCTTACTTTAACTGATAGGAGTGTGCTCAGAATGGAATAGTGAATGCTGCATGATAAATATTATGCACTATTTTAAAAAAAAATTGTTAATAATTATGATAAAAATTTTTACCTTAGTACATTTTCATTATTTTTATACCATTATTGTTTTATAATCTCTATACGTTTTAGAAAAAAACAAAACAAACAAAAAAAAGATAGAAATGACTGGTTACTGGGTGTTTTTTTCATGAATAATTTTCTAACAATATTTTTAATAGTTTTACATTTTTGTTCATTCATTCATTCATTCATATCTTTTCGGCATCCGCTGCGTAAAACTTATGCTTAATATGTTGGTAGTTCATTTCGCTGTGGTGACCCCTGATTGATAAAGGGACTAAGCTGAAATAAAATTAATGAATGAATGAAATAAAGCAACTAGGCAGCACGATGGCTCAGTGGTTAGCACTGTCACCTCACAGCAAGAAGGTTGCTGATTCGAGCCCAAGCTGGGTCAGTTGGCATTTCTATGTGGAGTTTGCATTTTCTCCCCATGTTGGCGTGAGTTTCCTCCGAGTGCTCCGGTTTCCCCCACAAGTCCAAACACATGTGCTATAGGTCAATTAAATAAGCTAAATTGGCCATAGTGTGCATTTGTTAATGTGAAAGTGTATGGGTGTTTCCCAGTACTTGGTTGCATCCGGTACTTGGAAGGGCGAAAAAACAAATGCTGGATAAGTTGGCGGTTCATTCCGCTGTGGCGACCCCTGATGAATAAAGGGACTAAGCTGAAGGATAATTAATGAATGAACGAAATAAAGCAACCAAGTTATTAAACATATGCATAGATTTAGAGTTATTGTAGATATATTGAGAGATACTGTAGATATAGTGAGATTGTATTTACTGTAGTATAATATTAAATTTATTCATGCTATTAAAGGGTTTTATTTTGCATAACAAATATCATAAATAATATCAGTTTTAATAAGATATAATATAATATCAATGTATGTTTTGATGTCTAAATTCAGTCGTAGTATTTAAAAATATATTTTACTTTTGTTCTTTTATTTAAAATTGTATGTATATTTATTTATTATTGCTCAAAACATTAAAAAAGGACTGAGCTGTAATTTCCCATTTCTCAACATTCACTACGTGCTCTTAATTTTCAAATATCCTTGCAATCATCTTGGATTATGTCTTCATCTGTCTATATTAATCCTGGCCGTGCCTCTTTGTTGACTCCAGGTCTATGTCTTTGAGAATGACATCTACTACAAACCCGATGTATCCAGCAAGGCGATGCGTCTGACAGCCTCGGGCAGGAAGGGAATGGTGGTTAATGGGCTTTCTGATTGGACATACGAAGGTCAGTGATCTCGGACAGACAGATCGTCCCTTTCGATACTCTCACTCAGTCCATCACTGTAACGAGTCCTCTTATCTTTATGTGTGCTTTGAGAACATTTTGACAACCCCTTGATGACTCTGCAGTATTCACTGAGAGATTATTATCTCATTTGCCCTCATAAATGCACAATGAGATTGCTAAAATGAGATTTATGATAATCAGCGTAGGTCTACAATGCTCTCAGTATGGGTTAATCAGCCTCATTAAAATTTCATTTCTGTTCTTTACCTTATTCGAATTTAGAGGAGATATTGCTCAAATATCCTGCGTTCTGGTGGGCTAAAGATGGCGCACGCCTGGCATATCTGTCCATCAACAACTCAGCGACTCCTTTTATGGAAATACATCACTTCCTGGGCGGGAGCTACCCTTCTAATGTCCTCTACCCATATCCAAAGGTAAAAACAAAGGATGTGCGCCAAGCTAGTTTAATTTACAAGATTAAATAACTTTGTGGTCCTTCAGTAATTTGCATATTTAATATAATGTACCAGTGCCCTCCTTTTGATGGTAATAAGAACATATTGGGGTTCAGTGTAGAATTAATATTTCTTAAAAATGTTTAAAAGTCTAAGGGCTCTATCTTAATGATCTAAGCGCAAAGTCTAAGGGCATGTCTGAATCCACTTTTGCTATTTTAAGGATGCTAAAATATCGTCTGCGCCCTGGCGTATGGTCTAACAGGGTTATGCTTATTCTCTTAATGAGTTTAGATGTGTTTTGAGCATAACATGCATCAAACCATGTCTCATCTCCCATTCCCTTTAAGAGTCAGCTGCATCACGCCATGGTGCATTTGCTAGCTACATGACAGACTTTGGAAGTGGAAAAACTGAACGCTTGTCTATTGAGAAAACAGTTAAACAGACCGTCTGCAGCGTAAGGATAAAGAACAGGCCTCCTCCATTCGTCCTCTTTACTTTCTCTTTACTTTACTTTTACTCTTTACTTTACTCCTTTACTTTAGTGGAATATGGAAATGGTGGTAGACTCACTTCACTGAAGACATCCATCAGCCTACATATTTCATTTTGTTTGTTAAGCACAAAGATTTGTTTCAAAACTATTTCTAAATTTAGTCCTAATTTCCAGCAAATGAATAAATGGACAATAATAACGAAGTGAGGTCAAAAAACTGAGTTCCAAGCACACGTCCTATTCTTATGGCCCATATGGTGATGCAGACATTTCCAAAATCCAACAGGTGGACAGGAATAAACTTGGTTTTATTAAACAAATATAAATATGCATATAATAAATAATACTGCTACTAATAATAACATTATACAAATTCAAATTGTCATGAATAAACCGCATAGATGCATAACTCTGCACTAGACTTTAGACCAGCTTTTAGTTGGTCAATAGTGCGGTCTATTTCAGTTCCTTAAAAAAGCAACACACTAACAATGTGCCTTAACACACACCTCCTTTATGGACCAGCACACCCATGAGTCCACAAAATGGCACAAATGGATTTGCTATTTAAACAACGTGGCACAAAACGTGAAAACCACAGTTACTCTGGTCTGAAAATAGCAACAAATCGCCCCATAGACGTCTTGCGCCTTATTGCGCCTGCTGTATGATAGGGCCCTAGAGGTTATTGCACAGTGAATCTGAAATTTTCATCTGTAATTTTCGCACGTTACAAAATAAATTCGACCTCACTTAAGAAATTTTCTTAAATCGAATTTCAATTCTTTCTGTTTGAGTAGTATTTTGACAGTTCAGAGCCGTACAAGCGAACAGCAAGATAAAAAACGCTGTCACTTCACCCGCATAGATTACTTTATGACAAACATAAATTAATACAAATACAGAATGTGGCGGATAAAAAAAAAACAAGAATTTCAGACTTCACTGTGCAAAGACCTTAATAAGAGATGTCAGAACAAGAAGTATAGTGTCTTCATTGTGTCTGATTCATTTCAGACATTTCAAGCATTTTTCTTGATTTTTCTTTAACTGCAATGACATAAAAATATGTATAATTTAAAGTAGCCTGTGAAGTAATGTGTATAATTCACTGAACTGAATGAACTGACTTCATTAATGTTGAAAATAACTTATTGTTAAAAGTTTTAAACCACTAACAGAGATGACAGTAACAGAGTTGACATTTTAAACTATTTTATGCTTCAGATCAAGATGCAAACCTCAAACAAGACACCACATGGCACCTCTAAAACAGAATATGATCCATTTATATATGATTACTTTTAAAAAGTGAATTAGAAATGATCACAATAACAGAGTTGACGAATTATTAATCGACTATTGGTGTATCCTAAATATTGTGTACGAACTAATCAGGGAAGAATACATTACACGCCTCAGTGTCTTCCAGAGGTTCCCGCCAAAAGAAGTGACATCATCACATGCTTTTTCTATGAGTGCTTTAAAGATTTTCATGCCTTTTTATAACCGATGTAACAGAGTTGACCAGAGCTTGGAGACCAGAACTTCATGCAAATGTTTTTTAACTTACATATGAAAAAAAATGAAAATTAGACATAATTATTTCATAATACTTAAAGCTGAATGTAAGATTCAAGATAGTGAAAAATGGTTATAGTATATAAGACTTTAAATTAATATTCTCAAGCCCAAAATGTCCTTAAATGCACATACAAATGTATTTTTAGAGATAACTTCATGTTATTATTCCAAACTGTTTAACAAATAGGTGTGAAATTATGCATAAATTATGCTAATAGATGCAAAAAGTAGCCGCAACTCTACAATCACCCATTTATTATCTCTGAAATTCCTTTGGACATATTATATGGCACAAGTACAGTACATATTATATGGTACAAGTTTTATTATTTGATTACATTTTCAATTAATTCACTACTAAATGGTCAACAGGATGTATCTTACTCCTGGGAAATGATATTTAATGAATCCGTCTTCATCTTCTGATTGTAGTTTCTGCTCTGGAGACTCTATAGGCACCTACACATATATGTTTTGGGATAGTCCCGAAGTTAACCATCTATGACTAAGTATCTATAACTCTGAAGGACACACTGGAGGGCAATATATCATGCTGTTCTAAGCTTTTTCTTTTGAATGATGACTCTTCTTTCAGTTTCTCTCAGAAAAAAAGTTATTCTCTGATCTAAGTGCAGCTAAGAAAATGCTAGCCCTGCATTGGCAGCCTCCACATTCTTTAGCTTGAAAAAACTGGATACACTCTTTGCTGCATACTGCAAACACGAAGCTATCAATGGCTAGGAGGCATGATGCAAAGAAACAAAAACAATTTCATCATGGATAATTGCAGTAAAATAAGGATTAGTTATAATATGATGTTTTAAAAGTGTTTATGTAATTACAAATATGTAATTATTTTGGTTGCACTGTTTAAAAAAGTAATTCTGATTTAGTTATTTTAACTTTTTGTTGTAAGTTTACAGAACTGCATTTCTATAAATTTGAGTGGGATTTTTTGTTATCTGATATTTAAAATGTTAAAAGTAATGTGTTTTGTCATTTATTTCTATTAAACAATGTCTGTATAACAGTTTACTGTAACAATTATCGATTTTGGACATCATAAGTATAAGTATTGAACACGTCATGCTTTTTCCTGGGACTAATATTTCTAAAGGAGATGTTGACATGGAAATTAACCAGATTTTGGTAAAAACTTAAACAATACAAACATAAAAACAAAACAAAACAAAAAAAATCAGAAAAATGAGTTCTGTGTAATAACAATGGAATTACAGAAGGAGAAAGTACTAAACTACTAAATGTATTTAATACTTTATATAATGGCTTTTTTAATGACGCCTCTCATATGGATAATAAAGTCACATGCATTGCACACGCTTCAACAGAGCGGAAAAATCTTAATGGTTCTGTGGGTCATGTCTATCAAATCTTATTTTTATTTGTATTTTCTATTGGATTCGAGTCAGGTGATTGGCTGGGCCATTCTACAGCTTGATTTTCATTTTCTGAAAGTATTTTAGAGTTTTCTTGGCTGATTTGGATCATTGTCTTGCTGAAGTGTCCACCGTGGTTTTATCTTTATCGTCCTGATAATGTAAATGTTGGACTGAAGTGGCTAATATTAGTTTACAATGCTGAAGGGCAGAGGGTTGCTGAATAACTACTGAGAGATTTCAGTTGCTGTCTGGTCTTTCACAGCCTTTGTACGCCTCCCTTTCTTCATGTGTTCAATACTTTTTTTCCTGTGTCATTTTCTTTTATTACACATAAGTTCATTTGTAAATTTAATTAGTTTTGTTTTCTTTGCATATATTGATTTCTTTGGTTGTTTTCAACATCTGGTGTAAATTTCAAGTCAACATCACCTTCAGAAATATAATAGAAAAATGGTGAAGTGTTCAATACTTATTTTCCCCGCTGTATATGTTACAAGTACAGTAGGTAGTATGGGCAATAATTGTAGGGCAGTCATTTCTTTTTTTAAAAGGATTTGATTATATTTTCAATGAATTCACTATTAAATGGTCAGCAGGATATATCATACTCCTGGGTACTCTAGATTTAATTATTTCAATTTTTTGTTTTAAGTATACAGAACTGCATCTTATCAAATTGAGTGGGACGTTTTTGTTATGGGATATCATTTTAAAATGTGAAAAGTGAGGTGTTTTGTACTTTATTTATATTGAAGAATGTCTATAACAGTTCTCTGTAACAAAAAATATTTATCAAAAAAAATCTCACAAGGAAACATAACTATTTTACGTTTAGTCAGTTTAGTGGTGGCTAGTTTTTACGAATTTGTATGAGATCATTTGTACAAAAATGTACAATTTTAAAAAGGAGGTGTGGCACCCAACCTGACCTCTAATTATGAGCAAATCGTACTAAATTGAATCGTATCAAATTCATATAAATTAGCCACTAAATCAAAAAGTTACGAATTGCCATGAGATTGTGTTGAATAACTTCAAAATGAATCTGATATGAATCTTACAGGAAAGTTTTGAATAATGAATGCAAACTATGCACTATTTACAGAGCTCGGAAGCCTTCAGTGTTTGATTTGGTGAAGTTAAAAGTATTTGCTCTTTACAGGCAGGATCCAGAATCCCATCAGCCAGTCTGTTTGTGGTGAATTTATACGGTCCAGCGCACACATTAGAGATGATTCCTCCAGACTCCCAGAACAGCAGGTGAAGTTTATCTTTCATTACCGTGTGTCCGCAACTGTGGATTCTAAGCTGTTCATTTTTAATATCCGTTTAAAAACATGGTCAAGTATGTCTGTTGGGCTTATTGTTAAACAAAAGCTTTCATGCCTAATGCAGAAATGAGTTGTATCTGTTGCTTTTAGGCACCAAACATATTTTAGCAATCCTCCATTAAATTTTGATGACTCTGAATGTTTTAAAACCAAGTTTACTCTCAAACAAAATGTGAATGGGGTTTTTAATGGGTAAACAGTTGCTTTTTTGAGGGAGAACTTTCTCTAGATTTGACTGCAAAAATGAATGTAGTGGAAGTTTATAGTTGTTTATTTTAAATAATTCCTTCATTATTAACAGTTTTATTGCCAATTTAAATGCATTATGCATTTGCAAACTACAGAAAATGGGTTTCTTGCCTTGAGGCAACATTGTGCAATAGATTGAGAGCGGTTGCTCACTGACACTGAAGATTTTATTATATTTGCAATAAAAGAAATATTGTTTTTACGTTTAGCAGGTTAATATTTAAACTTTCCATTTTTCTAATGTTGTCCCCAACCCCCATAGTTGCAAAATATAGCTTGCATCATCCTAGGTTTGTCGGTGCAAGCTTTCCCGCATTTAGATTGTGGAATTATTGACCATTTTTCAGCACAAATATGCTCCTGCTCTGCCAGATTAGATGGAGAATGCCGGTGGACAGCAATTTCAGGTCTTACGGCTGATTTTCAATTGGATTCAAGTCTGGGCTCAGGCTGTGCCGCTCCAGAATACCAACCTTCTGTATTTAAGCCATTCTTCATCCGTTTTTTGCTGTGTGCATTGAGTCTTTGTCCTGCTGGAAAATGAATCTTCGGTCTAAACATAGCTTTCAGGCTGATTTTCGTCCTTGATGGCAAGCAGCTTCGCAGGTCTTTTGTGTGAAAAATCACCCCCGGAGCCGGATTTAATTAAACCTTTATTTCACAAGGTTAGTCCCTTTAGATTAGCTTTATTTTGCTAGAGAGACTTGGCTAAAATAGCAGCATTAAACATTTTAACAAGCTAACAAACATAAAGCAAGGTATTAATATATGTTTTAATGTTCCCAGTTCGCAAGTAGCTTTGGATAAAAGCACCTGCTTCTTGACTAAATGTAAATATGAAAGGAAAATGTATTTAGCCAGCAAAAAACTGAAGAAATGTACAGTACTGGTTAAACCATGAAATTCTGACACAGGTCTTTGTTTTTATCAGAAGTCCTATAATGTTATTTAGAAAAAAAATTATATATATACTTACTCAAAATTAACATATTATTTTAATAAAATTAGTATGTCACGGTGGCGAAGTGGGTAGCATGATTGCCTCACAGCAAGAAGGTCGCTGGTTTAAGCCTCGGCTGGGTCAGTTGGCATTTCTGTGCGGAGTTTGCATGATCTCCTAGTGTTCGTGTGGGTTTCCTCCGGGTGCTCCGGTTTCCCCCACAGTCCAAAGACGTGGTATAGGTGAATATTGGTACCTCAAAAGTATATATTAGTACCTACAAATTTTAAGAGGAACACTTTTGTACTTTTTAGGTAGTAATATGTACCCTTGAGGTAGTAATATGGATCTTTTAGGTACAAATTTGTACCATTTGAAAAGGTACCACCCCAGTGACAGCTCGCGTACCTTTATTTCTGAGAGTGTAGGTCATCTAAGATGTAGGTTGATTTTTTTTACAGATTTGTTTCTTTTGTAGAACACTAAAGGAGATTTAAAGCTGAATCTGTGGTCATTGGGGATTTATATAATGGCAGTAAATGGTTACAGGTTTTTTAGATTAAAAATAAACACATACAAATGAGTCCAAATCAATGGCCTTGGTTGCTGATGACACACCGAGGTGTTGTGAAATGAAACGATCAGTCCATGTAAGAAATTAAACATTATTTACAATATTATTAGTGATGAAAATAAGAATGAAAGTGCAAGAGCTGGTGGCGCAATCATAAATATCTATCAACCAACTGTGTCACCTCAACTACTGTCCAAGTTAGCTCTCGTGCTTTAGTCATCAAAGTGACCAGACAACAATTGGACTACAGTTGCACCAAAAGCAATTTGACCAGGTTATAGATTATAGCTAATAAAATTGTAAATAATGTTCAATTTCTTGCATGAACCGATCGTTTACCTCAGTGTGTCATCAGAAGCCATGGCTATATTCACTCATTCATTTTCTTTTCGGCTTAGTGCCTTTATTAATCCGGGGTTGCCACAGCGGAATGAACCGCCAACTTATCCAGCATTTGTTTTACACAGCAGATGCCCTTCCAGCTGCAACCCATCTCTGGGAAACATCCATACATTCTCATTCACACACATACACTATGGACAATTTAGCTTACCCAATTCACCTGTACCGCATATCTTTGGACTGTGGGGGAAACCGGAGCACCCGGAGGAAACCCACGTGAACACGGGGAGAACATGCAAACTCTACATGTCAGCTGCCCCAGCCGAGGCTCAAACCAGCGACCTTCTTGCTGTGAGGTGACAGCACAACCTACTGCGCCACCGTGTCGCACTCCATGGCTATATATTTGATTTAATTTGTATGTTTATTTTTAGTTTTAAAAAACCTATATCCATTTACTCCATTATATGAATCACCAAGGATTACAGATTCAGCTCAAAATCGTCTTTAATGTTCTACTGATGATAAAACTTATCTACATTTTGGTTGATTTACGGGTGAGTAAATTAACAGGACAATATTAATTTTGGGGTAAACTGTCCCTTTAACATGATAAAAAGGCAGTTTATTTTCCTGTTGCTGCGTTTAAAAGATGAGGAAGTCTCCGAGGCAAAATGTTGTTTCTAGAAGCAGTCGACCTACAGTATTACAACAGACTTGGTCATTTGACCGATCAGAGCAGAGCAGCTCTCTAAAAGAAGGGGCTTAAAAAGGACAGAATTTCAGATACTGTGAGAAAAGTAGTGATGCTGCAGTGTATATCATGAGTAAATTGATGTGTTTTCATACCTTGGATGAATGCAAACCTCTTATTATTATGTGATTTCCTCTTAGCAGCAAATAATGGCAACTGGCAACCTGGATTTGGTCGAAAGTAACTGTTTACTGAAGTTTCTTGTCGTACACTGAAAACAGGAGCAAACTCTGAACACACACTGAGTCTGTTGCTATAGTTACAGCTGTGCTCTCAATAGTGCTAAGCATCTGAGGAATTTTGTTTTTAAGGCTGAACAGCATATTTAAATATCAAAGTGATTATTTTACATAAAAACAAGAGATGAAACATTAATTAATCCTTCTTATTGTCATACTTCAATTCAAAGGGGACCTATTATGCAAAAATAACTTTTGTAAGGAGTTTAAACACAGTTGTGTGGCAGCAGTGTGTGAATATAGCCAACCTCGAATTATGAAAGTTAATTAATTCAATTAATTTATAATCACACTTCATAAAAACAGTCTGCTGAAACACTTTGATTGACATTCTCCCTTCATCAGTGCCATCAGAGAGGGAAAGCCCCGCCCATTAGTGACAAACTCTCGCTCATTAGTATAAACAGCCCTAAGTGAGAAGCAGCCATCCTATGAGAGTTCTGTTTTAAATCTGTTGCTCTGCTGACAAATAGGCATTTGTAGCTCCGCCCTCTTTTGAAAAGAGCACAATCTCATTTGAATTTTAAAGCGACAGTCACCAAAAAGGCACAATTTGGATCAAAGCCTTAAAGGGGAAATGAAGCACTCAGTCAAGTTTATATTATTTTGTACATTGGATTCCACTATAATGAAAATATATTAAACAAACTCGATTAATGTAACCATTTAGAAGAAAACAGCATGTTTTACTTTAGATTTTAGACCTAGGGCGCCGCCATCTTGGAATGTCGTTGTGTCTGACGTCACGGGGTTGGTTCCGTTCTCTCAGCCGTACAGATACAGTGGAAGTAAAGGAGTGAAAACGGAGACTGTAAAGCCTATTTTACCCAATGCGTGTGTTGTGGACGTTGTGGACGTGGAGCTGCAAATACAAGCATCACATGTGTGTCTAATATAAAAGTACATATATTTATTATATTTTTATTTTTCCCCCTTTTAATTACCGATCATTTGATGCGCTTTGATCCACTCTCTGTATTACGCCTGACTGCCTGTCTGGGTTTCAACCATGATTGTAACGGACTGAACACGGGGACTGAACAGCCTCATTTAACCCAATGCATGAAGTTGTGGACTTGCATCACAGAGCTGGTGCAAATACAAGTATTTAAGTGCCTTTAAAGAAGCAGTTTGAAAGAGTCGTAAAACATAATTTGTGCAGTATTTTTGATCTGAAACTTTCTATAAACACTCTAGGGACATCAGAGACTTATTTTACATCTTGTAAAAAGGAGCGTAATAGATAACAACAATTATTGCACGGCACAATATGGGAGCTTGAAGAAATAATAAATGCCCAACACTCTTTGTTTCTCCAGAGACAGCTACATCTCTATGGTGAGCTGGATCAGCAGCACCCGCCTGACCGTACGCTGGTTGAACAGGGTCCAGAATCAGTCTGTTTTGTGTGTATGCGAGGCCACGACTGGAGCCTGTTCAGAGGTGAGAGGTTACCAACTCATCCACTGCTGCCCGCTGGGTATCTTTACTTGTAAAGTGTCCATCGATCTGCCTCTCATTGTTTATTCTGCTAAGAACATGCACAGAATCTCTTGCTTCTCTTCTGCCGGCTCAGCCTAATTTCCTTGTGAATGTGCGAAATACTTAACTCAGCTTTTACTTTTAAGCCTCGGTTTAAATGCGCAGCCTGTCTTAATGTCTAAAGGTCACTCTGTCTTTATGATTGTGTGATTGAATGCACGGACACATGAGCGTCTGCATCTTACAGGGATGTGCGGTTCTTGTTTGATTTCTGCACACTGTATACGTTGGGAAATCTGTCAACAGTTTTATAATTGGAGGCAATGGGAGTTGTGTCGAAATACACAACACAGCGCAACAGTCTGAAGCAGAAATCCCATTCATTTTCTCCATAGAGAAATTGATTTTTTTTTTTAAAGAAATAATGCATAAGCCTCTCAAGACCGTGAGCTCTGAGGTTATTAAGCTATGATAGATGTTTTTGTAGGAGCTATTAATCTTTTATTAAATGATTTTACCCTCATTTAAATGGGAACAGTCTTCATAGTAACCTCTCAATGGTGAAGTGTATACAAAAATTAAGGGGGGATTTTGTGGATTATTAAATACAATTATATTTTACAATAACATTGATCTTCACAGAGATGAGAGAAGAGAACCTGACATAATACATCTGAAACTTAGCAGGCACGTTCATGACCCAAATAAGTAACTAACAAAAAACGCATTAAAAATAAAAACATCCCAGGCTAGCTAGTGTATCTGTCAGTTAAGTAATATTTAACATAATGTACATATATTAAGGCTAGAATAATGATTAAAATTACATTTGATGCTATCTAATGTACTTGCATAATAGGTTGTTTTCATATGACGCCGTTGATGACACACAAAATTCAGATGGAGGGCAAGAAGTGTTTCTTCTGCATAGGAATCACTATCAGAGCATAAAAATATTTCTGTTTTACAGTATATCGTCTATAATTGTTTAAATCGTCCAAAATATAAAAGCTTTTACAAACTTCCAAAAGTTTTTGCTCATAAAGGGGGAAAAGGTCAAGATACTGACTGAAAAACAGATGCAAAGGAGGCATGTAATAAACATTTATTCAATACATCCATGTTTACAAACTTTTTTTTAAAACAATAATTCGTTTGACAGCACCAATAAAGATTACAGGCATAGCTCCTGCATACGTACTATATAAATATGTTAATGTGTTATATAAAAATAAGATATGAACACCACCACACTTATACAAAATCCAGGAGTATATAAATACGTACGCTGCCATGTAATCGCTGTAATGAAATCTCCGGCTTGTTTAGGAATAATCCAAGTTTTTACTGCCGTTTTAGTGGAATAAACAACTGTAACATAAATATCGAGATGCACAGCGGCGGTGAATGGGTTTGCCCTGGTCAATCGGTGCTTTTGAAAACACTATTGGTTGGGTTTATGGAAGGAAGAGGGTGAGTGAGTCGATTGGTCAGTCAGTCGGTCAGTCAGTCAAATGACAGTGGCCTCTGGTCTCAGCAGGCTCGAATGGCACTCGCGAGAGGAATGTGAGATCTGAAAAAGCTTACACAGCGGCCTCTGGTGAATTTGCAAAAACAAAAACTGCAAAAAACGTACCTCCTCTGACCTTTGGCACTGTCCAGAAATTTATATAGACTGATTTCACGCGGGGTAAAATCACGATCGCCTCACAGCAAGAAGGTCGCTGGTTCGAGCCTCGGCTGGGTCAGTTGGCATTTCTGTGTGGAGTTTGCATGTTCTCCCCGTGGTTGCGTGGGTTTCCTTCGGGTTCTCCGGTTTCCCCCACAGTCCAAAGACGTGCGGTATAGGTGAATTGGATAAGCTAAATTGTCCATAGTGTGTTTGTGAGTGAGTGAGTGTGCATGGATGTTTCCCAGAGATGGGTTGCAGCTGGAAGGGCATCCGCTGCGTAAAAAACAAATGCTGAATAAGTTGGCGGTTCATTCCGCTGTGGCGACCCCGGTTTAATAAAGGGACTAAGCCGAAAAGAAAATGAATGAATGAATGAATGAATGATTTCACGCGGCCGCCATTTTAGACAGCCAAATCGAGGCTGCGGTGGGAAGAAACCCGGAAGTATCGCCTAAGTCACACAGGAATGTTGTGTACCTGGCTGTATATCCTATCAGTGAATAGAAAGTGACACAAATTTATACTTTCACCGCCTTCTGACTGACCCGAAGGTCCATTCTGAATGAATAGTGAAAATAACAAGGGATATCAGATCTCATTTTCTGCCATGTTAAGGGAAATGGCACTGGTTAGCTAACGTTTTCTTTCCCAAACACACATTTTAGATGCCATTTATCAAACTCAAGTTAATGAACTGCTTCTTTCACTATATTAGACTCGTCACCATACAAAATTTTGGTTCTGAAATGTAAAAAAACGTCCGTTTCCCGTTAACATTTAAGGCACTGTTGATGGCGTTCTTAAACACCGCTGATTTGCCATTGTGGTCACGTGCTCAACAGAAATGACTGTGATTGGCCGTGACGGTCATCAGTTCACCGCACTTGCGGCACTTCGCTGATGTTTACCGAGTGCAAACGCAGACGAGCGATCCGCTTGATGAATCGACTGATCTTCACGTCTTTAAAACGATCCAGTGTCCGTGTATCTTTGTTTGCAACCATAGAAGAGTGGTTAAATGATGACCTTCACTGCCAATCACAGTCATTACTGTTGAGCACTGGTGAACACTATGGCAAATCAGCGCTGTTATGTTAATGTTAGTGGGAAATGGACGTTTTTAAAACTTGAGTACCGGGACAACACTATTACCGACAACACGAAGGTGTGCTATAGAGAACTGCACTGTTTTATCACTCACCGGGTTACATAGACTGAAGCAGGGAAGCCCCCACGGTGTTTACCTGGTGCCAAGAACTGAAGCTTAGGAGGACACTTTAGCGTATTACTCTTAAAGTGACTTGTTTGATGCCTAATATGCTTTTAATTGTTCAAATTAAACTGAACAGAACGATATTAAAGTGATGTTTACACCATTTCTGCATTTTGAAATCGCAGGAACAGCTGGAGGTTTGCAGTACACAGCATGTTGTTGCAATGTTAACAGTGCTGATCCTATACTTCCGGATTTCTTCCCACCGCAGCCTCGATTTCGTGTTATAAAATGGCGCCCGTGTGAAATAAGCGTATAGGGGTGCATTTTCAGAATGAGCCTGGGTGTAATTAAACTAGTAAATTGCACTTTAAACTGAACACTAGCTTCTTTCAAAATAAAAAGTAAAATATTACCTACTGCTATTATGACAAAGAAAAAATGTATTATTTTGTTAGAAACTAGTTACAACTATTACGTCTAAAAACCTCCATTAAACAGCACGCTGGAAATATTTTCAAATGAATTACAATTTTATAAGAGTGCTCGTAATTTTGACGTCAACTGTAAATGAATGTATCTTTAATATAGTTCAGTTAGAGCATTTTAATGGAGCAGACGTGGGACTCTAAATGTTCAAGACAGCACATCTAAACTGCAGATAAAAATGAAACACTCGCTTCCTTAATGCGACGTCAACTAGAGTGATGGATTGACTGCAACTCTGCGTTAGCTGCGGAGTTTGTTATGATCTACAACTCTCCCTGGCAGGCGGAAGAGAACAAACGATTTCACCACATATTTTACTTCTAATATATGACACGCGTCTGATCCTTTTTAAAACATCTTTAATCTTCAGAGACAACAAATGGCGGTGGACTTCTGGCACAACAACCAGCGGCAGGTAAAGTTCAGCCTCTCCGGGGATGCATGCAATCAATTCCTGCTGGTCGTTTCCATTAGAGCTGCATCCACCTTGGACTTAAAATGAATTGCATCAAAACAGTGCGGGAGGAATGTGTATTGATGGTGGCTTGTCCTGCAGGAGGAGCCGCTGTTCACGGCAGATGGTTCCCTGTTTTACCTCATCCTGCCTGCCAAGCAAGGGGCCCGTGGGGAGTTTCTCCACATCGCCAGCCTCCCCGCTCAGGTCTGTGGGTGGAATAATTTCATACTCGCTCTATGCACAATCAAATTAGATGCACTCATAAACTTTGTGATTAGAAACCTGAAGTATACCAAGCCGTATATGTGACTTTTTTATGAACGTGTGGGGGGCTGACATCGAACCTTGGTGTATTGTAAAGCGTTTCTCTCAATTGGGTGGTAAAATGTTTCTCTTCATTAAAGTGGTAGACTTTTGATATGTGTTTTTAGTTGATTTAGATTTCTGAAATGCTTTGCTGGAAGTTTAGATATTTCTGAAATTATCTGTTCTTATATTTCAAAATAAAAAATCTATAATATTTTTATAATGAACAAAATCTATATATACATATACTGTATTCCGGCACTGGTGGGAGACGTGTGTTGGCTCGATGCCCCTTAGTGTCCCACCAGTGATAATATACAGCTATATCGCACAGCTACGAGTGTGATATTGTTTTTATACAACAGTTTGACAGCATAATTGTGTATATAAAAAAGAAAATCAAACATGGAGAGTTTCAAAAATACGTTTGTACGAGGAACTACTTTCTTCTGCCATTTATTCACATCTGCAGCTGGCGGTCAAAAAAGCAGAAACCATTGCTCAAAAACACAACGTCACTTAAGAGTTAGTATTTGAATGATTCTCTAGGGTAATGTCTAAAATGATGACAAAACAGGTGATTTCGCTCACATTTTAAGATTATAAGGCTGAACGGCATGAAATGTCATCAGTCTACAGAGATTTCCCACTATTTCTCTTTTGCAATCAGGATATCACAAAATTAACCCTGAAAAAGCTAAAGCATAGCAGACACTACCAGATTACTCTGGTATAAATACAGCACTACAAAATACAAAAGAGAGAGATTGACTTATAATGTCACTTACCTGTTCTATAATGATTTGATTCAGCTGTAGTTTGAAATGTACTACTCTAAGGACTTTAGTATATAGAGTAGATTATGCGGTCTCTAACGCCATTTTGTGGCTGAACATCAACCTTTTTTGCTTTGCTCAGTATGACAGGCTGATGGCCGCCGATGTGCTGAATCTCCAAAATTATAAATATTTGAAATCGGCACTATCCTCATAAATAAACTGCATAGTTGCAATCGAAACAACTACATTCTTGCCTAAAAAGCCTCAAAAGTACATAATGTTGTCAAGCAGCTGCAATATTGGTAAAACTGTATGTGGGTGGAGAAATACACAAGGGTGAAGAGGCTGTATAAGTGCTGTTATTGCAGAATATTGCATGGCTATCATATAAATATGTATATATAGGTCCCACATATAGGTCAATATATTGCTAAAAACAAATAAAATGTAAAAATACATAATAATAAAGCTTGTATTAATATATATTTTAAGACTATAATTAGTCAAATTGATTTTATTTATACAAATTATTTTTATAAAAATCAAATAAATAAAATGAAAAAATATTTTTGTGTTTATTTAGCATTATTTAGTTTTATACAAATATTATATGAATACATTATAATTGTTGTTTTCTTTAGATTTATAATTTGTATACCGTATATGCTGCTTCTTAATAATTCAAAAAGATCACATATACTACTAATAAAATGGCCAAATAAATGATTGAATTTTTTTATACATATTTTATAAAATATATTTATATAAATAGGCCTATATGAACATGTGTATAATATCGCATATTCTTTTTGATTTGTTATTGAATTCTAACACTTAAATCTAATGTTTCCTCATCTTCCTGTTTACATCTTTTCATCATAGCTCACCTTCTCTTTAAAACTCATAAGCTTTATCTGTCTCTTTCTGATTTTTCAGGCTTCCACTCCTTCAGTTTCTCCTCGCTTTCTAACATCAGGGAACTGGGATGTAATCTCACTGTGCGCCCTTGACGAGGAGAACGATAAAATGTATGACAGCTCGAATTAAAACATTTGACTCAAAAAGCTTGAAGTCTGTGTAGGAAAGCATCTCATAGTCAACTCAACTACCTACCATGAGTAATTATTGAATTATTTACGCCAAGCGATCCCATTTAGCCCACTAAATCAGCATAGATGGCACTTAATTAAAATTAATACAGCAATTTAATGTTGAATCGGCTGTAATGACTCTGTCAGTTTCTCTCTGGCTTTGTTCTCTAATTGCTACCGCGTAAAGCAAACTCTTGAATAAACCATCCCAGAAGTGATAGCTTTTTCTGATTTAACACTTGAACTACCTATTTTTCTTTATCTTCAGTAACTTAAAGGGATAGCTCACCCAAAAATGTCAATTTCGTCATCATTTAGTTATTATTTTACTTATTTCAAACTTGTTTGGGTTTTTTTCTTCTGTTGAACACAAAAGGAGACACTTTGAAAAATGTTAGAAACCTGTAACCATTGACTTTCTTAATATTTGTTTTTCCTATTATGGAAGTGAGTGGTTACAGCAAACTTTAAAATATCTTTCTAGCGAGTGGGCGGGGCTGAGAGCTGTGGAAACGGGATGAGGCCAGTGCTTGAGTGATAATATGAAGCAACTGTGTCGACTTCGAGTCCCACTGAGGAGCTCTGGATTATAAAAGGAGGAGAGACAGCAGTGGAAGACGAGAGAGGACCAGACCTGGACTCTTTGTAATACTTTTGCTTCCAGTTTGTCTGTTTGTTTTATTTTTTCATTATTAAAATCATTTAAAAGTTCGTCAGTTCTCCACCTCCTTCTTTCCGATAGCCAGGTGGAAAACCGTCAAACTTTTAAAATGATTTTAATAATGAAAAAATAAAACAAACAGACAAAACTGAAATCAAAAGAAAAACAAAGCGTCCAGGCCTGGTCCTCTCTCGTCTTCCACTGCTGTCTCTCTGCTTATAATCCAGAGCTCCTCTGTGGGACTTTCATCCCATTCCCACAGCTCTCGGCCCCGCCCACTCGCTACAGTCTTCTTGTGTTGAACAGGATAAAGAAACTCCTTAAAGGTTTGGAACCACTTGAGGGTTAATAAAAAGTAAGCAAATCTTCATTTTTGAGTGAACTATCAATTTAATAACTTTCTTTAAATGAATCCCATATAACTATAGTACCCTGACCTTTGCAAAATGTGTTTATAATTAATTCTAATATTTTTATTTATTTAAAATTACAAAGTTACACAAAAGAGTTTTGAATATTTCTACCTTGAATGGCCATAACGATCAAATTGATCGCAAGTACTTCAGTGTCTGCTACTTTTTCTTGTGCCTTTGAATATGTGTGCTTCTGTTGTCTTTCTGATAACAAAACCATAAATCTTTTTGATGCCAAACTGTCCAGTAATCTAAACACAATTATAAAGAATAGAAATTTACATCATGGTGAGTTGCGTTCAGTCATGATTTCAGACACCCTCAGGAGCGCATAATGTAAACCAATGCAAGTCACCACAGAAATGTAGACTGTTTTATAGTAATACTTTTAGAGAAATATAGCACAAACAAACACTCTTTGTGTGTTTGAGAAGCTGAAAATATGCATGCCATAATATTCAATCTCCTGCGCTAAAGTGGAAGTAGAGAAGCCAAGCATAGATTTAGAGGGAGCCGATGAAATAAATGAACCAGCTTATCTCTAAGTGACAGAGTATAGAAGAGCTGCTGCAAGAAAATATTTCCATATATGATTTTCTTCATTTGTGGTGTGAGTGCTTAGTTTATTGCCAATCAGTGTATGCTCAAAAAATTATTTTTGCTGCTTGTTCAAACTACTTATTCAAAATGAGCAGAAACACAATTCTTGAGGTTTATTTTTGGGAAAAAGTAATTGTTATGTTTAATCAACTTAAAATTGTAAAAACTAATCGATTTGCATTGGCATGACATGAAGGGATTGTGTGGAACCCAGCATTTTTTACAGTGTGTATATATATATATATATATATATATATATAAATGATACAATAAACCTATAGAGATCAATGGGATACAGGCTCCCATGTCCTAAAATTTCCAGAATGCATTGCGCTGATGATACATTCCCATTCTCTTTATGCCCGTAGGCATCCTTGATGTCAAAATGTCTTCAAATTGATGTCGAAAAACATGTCGAAAAGCTAATTGGTTTGATGTCAAAACCTTTACGTCTATTTGACATCCACACGTTGATTCTCTTTTGACCACCAAAATAACGACACATTATGTATTACGATATAAGAAAGGCTTTATTCATATCAAAGCTTCCAAATGACCAATTTACACAGGGTTTTGTATCAAAATAGACATCTAACATTGGCGTAAAAAAAAGTCCTATAATCAATATTTGACATGTTTTCTTAAGCCAATTTTAGATGTCATTTTGAGATCAATGTGGTCAAATTGCATCAAATCAAGTCAAATTAGCTTTTTTTAAAAAAAAAAAAATTTAACATGTTTTTGATGTATTTTGATGTAAAGTTGCCTGCTGGAAGGATACACTACAAAAATATTATATTTTTATGAAAATTACTTATAGAAATGACAAAATATGACAGCAGACATTCAAAGCCTAATACTAAAATCTCAATAGAAGCTTCAAATGTAAATACAATGTTACAAAAATCCAGTTTAATATGAATGGTCAGAAGGACTGCTATACTTATAGGATTCTGGTAGTTCCATTGTCAAAAAAAATAGTTTTCAGTACATATGTATTTCAAAATAGTCAGATCTGTTGCTCAACACAACATTTAGACCCACAAATCAATGCTTTACAATTAATTCACTCTTGACAGAAATGAATTCTAGTCACAGGCTCCCCTACTTTGCATGTGTAGCGTAAGGCGCAAACCTGCTTAGTATGCAGCTGTACAAAGCTAGTATGTGGAGGTAGACTCTATTATTAGAGGATAAATGACTGACTACAAATAGTAACTCAAAATCCTTTTCAGGTTTCCTTAATGTGTCTTTCCCCCGTAGCTATTTTCTGAGCGCGGAGGAGTCGCAGCAGAGCAGACACTTATACAGGTGGGTTCTGTCCCAAACGATACGTCTTTAACGCTGTAATTGAGTATTTTATCATCACTGTCTAGAAATTCTGCACCTCTTTTGCTGTGCTTTGCATTTGCATCTAAATCAATCTGACTGGATTTGCGCACCCTGTTACTAGGGCTGGGCGATATGACAAAAATCTCATACCATGATAGAAGTCGTCTCATATCCTGAAAACGATATAGATTGCTTAACATAAATGAGTACACCCCAATTAGAAAAAGATCTTTATCCATTTCTCAGTGAATATAAGTAATATATTTTGGTGGATTTAAACAAAACAGATTTATTAAATGGATACATTTATTAAAATAATATTTTAGTCACCGAACATCTTTAGAAATAGTAAGATAATACATTTAAATTCATGTGAAATTACAAGCTATAAAATTTCAACATAATTTTATACATTTTTTGTCTCTTGCGAATTTAGCCTTTTTAAAAGTTTTTATTTAATATTTTTCCTTAACATATAAATTTGGGCTACAAATTTTGAACTGTTATCATAAGTAATTTTGTTAGATTAGCTCCAGATTTGGCTTCAGTACTGACTAATCTAATGTATATGCAAAAATATAATATCGTAAATCTCCCTATAGAAAAATATCCATTCAAATGAGGGATTTGTAAGGGGTGTACTCATATACTGTATGTTGAACACTGTATGTCATGATATAGTAAAGTCAATCAGTTAATAGTTTACACATGTAAAGAGCTGTTTCTTTTTTACATTTTAAAGTATATACTTAGACATTTGCTCGTTCGTATTTGATCATATTTCTTACTTTACCAACACAAGCTCATTGTGAAAACGTACCCCCATAAACATTTCTGGAGAGTACAAATTAGTAGCCAGAACTACATATGGCTGCATTTTGTCTTAAAAACGAACACCACAGGGCGGTATAAAGCCGCAGACAGCTTCTGTTTCTTTTTGCGCTACCAGCTGACTGATTACATTCATGTGGACGGCTTTTCCATTTTAAAACATTTACCAGTTTGCCCAGTAGCGCACAAAAAACTTCCTTCCTGGGACGTATGTCGCGATCTCCAGAAATGTATATGGTTGTATGTTTCAATAATGATCCTGGGTTGCACTTTACACTCAAAAAAGATTTTTGCTGCTTGTTCAAATCTTCTAGCTGAATCAACACAATTCTTGACTTTTTTAGGGACAACTTAATTGTTTTATGTTCAATCAACTTAAATTTGTAAAAAAAGATTAAGTTAACTTAATTAATTTGTATTGGGACAATATGAAGGAATTGTGTGGGAATTGTGTGGAATTTTAGAGCTTCAGGGCAAATGTTTCATAAAAAATGTAGAAATATAAAATAAATATGAATAAAATATGAAACAATAATGATAACAGGTCGCCTATATAAAAATATAAAATATTGCTAAAAAAATGCTAAATGTAAACATTATACTTTCAAGCTTTATAACTTTCTCACAGTGCTGTTATTCATGTTTCTGTTTGCATCTCCATTCATTCATTCATTTTCTTGTTGGCTTAGTCCTTTTATTAATCTGGGGGCGCCACAGCGGAATGAACTGCCAACTTATCCAGCAAATGTTTTACGCAGCAGATGCCCTTCCAGCTGCAACCCATCTCTAGGAAACATCCACACACACTCATTCACAATCATACACTACGGACAATTTAGCCAACCCAATTCACCTGTACCACATGTCTTTGGACTTGTGGGGGAAACCGGAGCACCTGGAGGAAACCCACGCAACCACGGGGAGAACATGCAAACTCCACACAGAAATGCCAACTGACCCAGCCGAGGCTCAAACCAGCTACCTTCTTGCTGTGAGGCGAACGTGCTACTCACTACGCCACCGTGGCGCCTCCGCATCTCGATAATGGCGTATATTATTGTGCAAATAATATAAAGTAGGAAAAAGTATCACCATAAATAATGCATTTTGTAACAATACCATTGTTTATGGTATGAGAGCATAATATGAAATTACAGACTTTTGATTTTGTCCTTATGATGTAGATTGTCATATTGCACAGCCCTACCTGTTTACAAGATGTTTCACTTTTGATATGTTTGTGTATTTTGAACATCTATCTTCTCCTGACATGTTAATGCTCTGTATCTGCATTGACGTTTCACTTTTTGAGCATGTATGTTCATCGACAACTTGTGCTGCAATCGATTAAATCCCACCGGTCTCTGTTTGAGATGCGTTTCGGGGACATTTGTGAAAATCCAATCGAGTTTTTTCCCCTCTAGTGAGCCCCAGGCGAGAAGCCCGGCTAATTCATTTAACAGGAACGGCAGCTTAGAAAGAAGGAGAGCGAGAGGCAGAGAGATAGAGGTGGTTGAAAAGGAGACGGTGCTGCGACTCACAACCATTTAAAGGGTGTTCTCTAACCTTTGATTAATGCGTTAAGCCTCTCGCTTTCTCTCCGTGGGCCACAAGTTCTCATAGATTTTTTTTATTGCGAATATCCCAGCAATATGGCAAAAGTGCAGAGGTCCAGCACTGGGCTTAAAGTAAGCGGATAATGGAAAAGCACCTCAGCATGTGTGTATCATTCACTGGAAATTAAAGTTCAAAAGTCTTTCAAAAGCCTTTGTTTGTTAATAGAAATGTATTCCTATTCATTAAGGATGCCAATTTAAGTGATAGTAAAGATGGCACAAGGTAGCATATTGTGGCTAACACTTTTTAACATTTATGTTAATGATATTGCTTCTGCTGCAGGTGATTCTTACATACATCTATACGCTGATGATACTATCATTTATACATTTAGTTCTACCTTAAATACAGCACTTTCTTCACTGCAAGCTAGCTTTTTAAGCATCCAACGTGCTTTTACCAATCTTCATTTAGTTTTAAATACTAATAAAACAAAATGTATGGTTATTATTGTAATTTACCACATGTTGAGTGTCCTAAAATTTCCTCATTGGATGGTACTGAGATTATGTTGACTGCTACAAATATCTCGGTATCTGGTTAGATGGGAAACTGACGATTGAAACTCACATAAATGAACTGTTCAAAAAGTTTAAAGCCCGGATTGGTTTTCTTTACAGAAACAAATCTTCCTTTACGCACTCTTTAAAGCAGCATTTAGTCAAATTACCAGTATTACCAATTCTGGGTTACAGTGATTTAATTTACAAATCAGCTTCAAAAGCTCTCCTTCACAAACTGGATGTTATTTACCATGCAGTAATTCGTTTTGTTACTGGTGCACCCTTTAATACTCATCACTGTCAACTGTATTCTTTATTGAGCTGGCCTTCTCTTCAATCACGTCGACAAATTCATTGGTTTCTGTTCATTTATAAAACTCTTATTGGAAAAAAACTCCACTTTATTTACAGTCACTTCTTAACATTCAGGAAGTACGTCGAACTCTGCGCTCTAGTAATATTATTAACCTTTTCTTACCCAAAGTTCGCACTTCATTTGGTCGCAACTCTTTTCCGTTTTCTGCTGCTGATGCTTGGAATCATCTGCAGCAGATCTTAAAGCTCAGCACTTTCATTCCACTATCATCTTTTAAAAACTCAATCCAGTCAATTGTACAAGATCACTGTGCTTGTTTTTAGTTTTTCAATGGTTTTATATGTTTTTATCTGCATTTGTGAAATTGTTATTGTATTGTGTCCTTGCTCCTTTGTACTGTAGCTGCTTTTCATGCTGCCTCTTTGCCAGGTCGTCATTGTAAATGAGAACTGGTTCTCAATTGACTTACCTGGTTAAATAAAGGTTTTATTATTATTATGTGTATAATGGATAATGGATACGAAATCTGAACTGTTATGTTGACTTAATTCTTATAGTTAATTTATTTTAAAGAAATAGTAAACACATTGCTTTAGTAAAGTGTCTAGTAAAGTCAACTAACCACTTCTAAAAGTATTTTTTGTAAAAAGTTAATTATTAATGCTGGAGAAAAGATGAACTGCATCCAAAATGAAAGTTTGCTTTGACATATGTGTGTGCTGTGTGTATTTATGATATATATAAATACACACCTGCATGCGTATATTTGAGAAAATGATTACTTATATTTAGATATAAAATATTTGTGTATACGATATATGAAATTACATATAAATTGAAATCTCTATGGCCAACACGGTGGCTCAGTGGTTAGCACTGTCGCCTCACAGCAAGAAGGTCGCTGCTTTGGTTTCTTGTGTGGAGCTTGCATATTCTCCCCATGTTGGCGTGGGTTTCCTCCGGGTGCTCCGGTTTCCCCCACAGTCCAAAGACATGCACTATAGGTGAACTGAATATACTAAATTGGCCGTAGTGTATGTGTGTGTGAATGTGTGTGTGTGTGTGTATGGATGTTTCCCAGTACTGGGTTGAAGCTGGAAGGGCATCCGCTGCATAAAACATATACTGGATAAGTTGTTGGTTTATTCTGCTGTGGCGACCCCTGATGAATAAAAAGACTAAGCCGAAGAAAAATGAATGAATGAATGTTATTGATGGCATTAAAATGATAATAGGGTATTAAATAATAAAATGCATTCTTGTTGACTGCAGCGTGGAGCTTGGAGGAGTGTTTCATCGGCAGTGTCTGACGTGCAACTTGTTTGAGCGCTGCAGCTTCTTCAAAGCAGACTTCAGCCCCAATCAGACATACTTCACTCTCTACTGCTTGGGTAAAATCACTCTGAGAGCACACACATTTGCTGATGCGTACAGATGCACATTTCTCATCCCTGTCATATTTTGCAGGCCCCGGTGTCCCAAAGGTGACCATTCACAGCACGAGTGACCCTTTCAGTGAGTAGGATCAATATTTTCTCATTACAAGCTGTTATGTAGGCAGCCATGTGTAGCTGTATGAAAGAAAGATTTTAATTGCTAAAGCAGTCTGTCAAAAAAAACATGTTTTTCCTATAAATACACCCTACTGAACATCGTTAGAGTTCAGAGTATAAAGCAAATACTGCAAGTTGTACATTTAAAAAATAACCATTTATTATAAAGCATTTATTATTTGAATTTTTATAATGAATCAAATTGTCAGTAGGCTTTACTTTTTTGTAAAAAAGTGGTTCTTATAAATTTTTGGTGCGTTAATTGTTAATCTTGTTAAAGGGCCACGGAACCCCCCTGTCTCAGCGGGGTGTTTTCACACCTCTAGTTTGGAAAAGCTCAGGAAAGTGGGTGTGTCCAGCTCGGTTTAGGTGGGAGTGTCAGGGGAGGGAAAGTGGGATGGTTTTGCATATAAATGGGAGTTTACATTTGTGTATGGCTCATTTTCAAACAGGTAAAACAAAC
Organism: Danio albolineatus; assembly: GCA_903798035.1. NCBI lineage: Eukaryota > Metazoa > Chordata > Actinopteri > Cypriniformes > Danionidae > Danio > Danio albolineatus. The sequence goes on along the minus strand of CAIGQQ010006052.1, from coordinate 3,186,902 downwards.
ACACAGATGCAGGGTGAGAAACACAGTGACTGTGTTTACATGGACGTCAGTCATCCAATTATTTGCCAAATTATTAATTTGTCAACTTTAACTGCAGTTTGGCACTTTCACATTTATTCACGAACATTTCCCCCGTGACATAGAGATATTAAATGTTAGTAACTGATCTAAATGCAGATTTAATGGAGTATTTGAAACGCACAGCGTATTTCAGGAAAAAAAAATCCTCCTTATTCTCGGTAACTAGATGCACTCGGTAGGTAGCGTCAGAAAGCCCTGTGTGTATAGATTATCCTGTCACAAAATGTGGCGATAATTCTACACGACAGTAATCGTTTGATTAAGATGTTTACACTTTACACGGATCTTTCAGTCTAAAATATTGTAGTGATATTAGCGTGTTGTAAACTCAGCAACAGTTCTAATCATTTGACTAAGGTCTGTCTTTAAACACTGAAAGAGTACTGCTGACGAAACAAACTAACTTTGCCATCTTAATAAACAAACAAAGACCACTGATCGCCTACTTACCAATCAGGTGACAGGACAATGAACACCAACTGGAGCCGTGTATTTTTTAAAAGGAGACGAGCGGCAAAGCTCTCGGGTAAAAATGTTTTTCACTCTTCACACTGGAATACACGCATGGATCTCATCAGCGTGACGCAGCTTCAAAAATTCGTTTCAAACCGGAAGAACGAATTTGCTCGAAATAACACAAAAACAACCAATTTTCACTTTTTAGTCAAATATATGTGTCCTAATAGTGTTTATAGCAGCGTGGGACACATATATGACAGTCAACAGCCCAAAAAATGTGTTTTGGTGTTTCGTGACCCTTTAATAATATCATTCAGAGGGTCATGATTCACACTTGTTAAATAATTACTTTCAAGAGTTCACACTTAGATATGCTTGCCGTTAATAGCAGTTTTGGCATGCTGTCCCAGGAGAGAACCCTAAGCTCTGAGATAATTGAGCCCAAGGCTCCCGCCTGGTCAATAAACATAAAAAGGGCGTGCGAGATCAGGTAGGTCTCGAGAGCTCCCCTTAGAAAAGTGAGGAAAAGGAGGAAGAGGGCGAACGATATTGACCTTAAAACTTTTTTTTTTTAACTTTAAAAAGATAACTTTAAAAAAAAGTTATTATTTTAAGAGTTCACACTTAGCTGATGATTGATTATAAAGCTTGTTTGGCATGCTGCTGACATCCTCAAGCCCGGGGCTCCTCTCGTTTGCAAGGTGAGAGGGGAGTTTGAGCTCAGGTAGATCTCAAGAACTCCACTGCTGTAGTAGCTAATAGACAGATTGTTCAGTAATTGCTCTTAAGAGATAACTACTTACTAGGAGCATGTCTATGGTGCTGATTTGGATTAGTCAATTAACTCAAGTTGCATGTTTTTGGACGGTGGGAGGAAACCGGGGAACCCGTGGGAAACCCATGTGAGCACAGGGTGAATGTGTCCACACAGAAACGTTGGCTGGCTTGGTAAAGACTAGAACCAGTGACGTTCTTGCTGTGAGGCAACAGTGCTAACCACTGGGCCACCATCTAGGAAAGGAGGAGGAGTAGGGGTGGAAGCGGGGAATCTTCCAAATACAGATGGCTGTGATATGGAACTTAGGGTATTAATGGTGGCTTAGGAATCATCTGATTGGTGAATCATAAATTAGATAACACAGGATCGACCGCAAGCAATCATAAGCATGTGATCCTCTTGAAATTATTTTAGAAATAAACTTCACTTAAAAATTCCTTGCTCTGTTAAGCGTCATTTGGGAAATCTTTAAAAAAAAGGAGGGCTAATAATTTTGACTTCAACTGTGTAACTATCAAAAATACACAGGTTTAGTTTGAAAGCACCCTAGCGAGTCATTGTAGAGTTTGTAGTAGTAACATTTAAAAGTGCTGAATGGTGGCTTCTTGATTTTTTATTGTTATTGTCTGCTTCCGTTGAAATCCTCCGAGGTGGTGAACCTATCTGCTTTTATGTCAGAAATTTTATTACATTTTTGTGCTGCATTTGCAGGATACACCGTGGTGGAAGACAACAGCGTCCTCGCCATGTCTCTCGAAACCAAGCAGCTCTCTGAGACGCTCTACCACACGCTTTCCTCCGACAACAGCGGTAAAAGATTTCTTAAGTAACTGATTACATTCCTCCTTTCAGCATAAATTGATCTCGCCCTTTTACCAGGCCAACTAGATTTGAGAATCAATCAGGTAATTGTTTCGGTTTCGCTAATTGGATCCTCTGTATAGCTGTATAGGGACGTACCATTAGTTTTACATTTAGGGGTGTAAAGGAAGGTTTTGCATGTGCTCATTTGCATTTATAAATTGCGGATACATTGTACATCAGATCCCCTGACTATGCTTGTTTGTGCACGTGTGTGTGTTACTGACTGCCTTTAAAAAACCAGCAGGCTCATGGGAGCTCATTTGCCAGCGGTTAGAATATTGATGAGCTTTCTTGCTGTATGGTTATGTAGAAATGGCCGTTTGTTCTGTTTTAACTGCCTGTGCGAATAATTACAGACCTAGATGTGAAGATGTCCCTGCCCCCTGGATATGAGGGAAACCTGCATCCTCTGCTTATTATCATGTGAGTGTCTCCATTCACCTCACATAGTGTTGTATAGGATCGTATGAAATAAAAAGTAGAGGTATGTTAATGTTTAAAAGATTCACCAAGGCTGCATTTTTCTGTTTAAAACTAAAGTGAAAACTTGTGAAATGTACTATGATTGCAATTCAAAATAATGCTTTTCTATTTAAATATCTATTAGAAGGTTATTTGTACAGGGTTCCCAGGGGTCATGGAATTTCTGGAATATCTTGTCTATTAGGGCTTTTGCACAATATATCGTTTCAACATCAATATACACTTACATTTAGTCATTTAACGGACACTTTTAAATCGCAATATAATATTTTGTATATAATATACACATGTATGCACCACGTTGGCGTAGTGAGTATCACGTTCGCCTCACAGCAAGAAAGTCGCTGGTTCGAGCCTCGGCTGGGTCAGTTGGCATTTCTGTGTGGAGTTTGCATGTTCTCCCTGTGTTTACGTGGGTTTCCTCAGGGGGCTCCGGTTTCCCCCACAAGTCCAAAGACATGCGGTACAGGTGAATTGGGTATGCTAAATTGTCCGTAGTGTATGTGTGTGAATGAGTGTGTATGGATGTTTCCCAGTGATGGGTTGCAGCTGGAAGGGCATCCGCTGTGAAAAACATATGCTGGATAAGTTGGTGGTTCATTCCACTGTGGCGACTGCAGATTACTCATTTATAGATCATCTGGGATGCCAAATAAAGCGTTCTTGCAGGAATCCCAGAGTTCAATGCCTCCTTCTTCATCTTACGCTCAATAATGTTCATGTCTGGTGACTGGGCTGGCCAATCCTGGAGCACCTTTACCTTCTTTGCTTTTAGGAACTTTGATGTGGAGGCTGAAGTATGAGAAGCAGCGCTATCCTGCTGAAGAATTAGCCCTCTCCTGTTGTTTGTAATGCAATCTGCAGCACAAATGTCTGGATACTTCAGGCTATTAATGTTGCCATCCACTCTGCAGATCTCTCTCACGCCCCCATACTGAATATAACCCCAAACCATGTTTTTTCCTTCTCCAAACTTGATAATTTCTGTTAGAATCTTGGGACCATGCGGATTCCAGTAGGTCTTCTGCAGTATTTGTGATGATTGGGATGCAGTTGAAAAGATGATTCATCAGAGAAATCTACCTTCTGTCACTTTTCCAAATGATCAACTGAAAGTCAAGCTAATATTTGTTGCTCTTACAACTAGGATCGACAGGTAGTTGAAAGTAACAGGTAGTCAGGTAGTTGAAAGTAACAGATTTGAGAAAAACATTTATGAAACATTTTTAAACTTGCGATTCTAGTCACCTTAATGTTGTTTTTATTATCATTTTCTTAATTCTTGTTTTCTTGATTGTGAAATAAAACATATCCTTAGCAACAACATCTCTCATACATGAATCAGAATGTTTCTGAATACTCTGAAGACGTGCTTCATTTCTCAGTCCAGAACATCTGAAATTAATTAAGCTGCATTTAATAATTAAACATAATTGTTCTTGTCTTTCTAAATTTATTCAAGTTAAATTATATATCCCACAAAGTAACGCACTCAGCTTGACCTCACATTAGTGACGAACGAACCAGAATTAATGCTAATTACTACTTTAAACATCTGTTTAACTCATTATTATATTTACCTTTTAAACGCAACACAAAATGAGAGCAAGAATGCAAACCCTCAGCATTAATGCTGTGTTAGAAGGTCGTGTGACAAGAGTACAGCATGCTACAGCTTAAACCCCATACTGCTTACTAATAAGTAATAAGCCACTGTTGCATTCGGAAAACAAAAAGCGTGCTGAGTGTTTTGACAGTGATAAAGTAGCCGTGATTTCTAATACACCAAACCAAATCCTAAAACTTCAAGATTACTTAAACCTTCTTTTTCTTCCTTTGCAAGCGCTGGTAACTCCTTGTGGAAATGCAAATCTAGTTAATGCTCTCCCTTCGCCGCAGTTGGTTAGGCTACATGATTTATGAATGCTGCGTTATTAATAAGCAGTACGCACACGCTCGATTGAGATTCAAGAAGCGTCTAGCAAGTGTGAACACATTTATAGAATGAAGATCCCTGTGCTTAATGTCTTTTTAATCCACAGCATGAAATGATGTGTCATAGGGCTGCACAATATATAGTTTCAGCTCGATATCGTAATGTATCGCAATATAATATATTTTTTGTAATATAATTAATCATTTGCATGTGTTTTTGAGGCCTGTGACTGTATGAGGATTTAAAACTCATTCAGCCATAAAAATTGTACCTTTGTAACTTTAATAATGATCAATTTTGAAATATTTTTATATTTATTATTCAATTACTATACCTCTTAGACTTGTTGGAAAACAATACAATTTCAATTTAGGGCTATCAATCAGGTAAATTAAATGATGATGTGATTTAAAACAGGTGACATACATAGGTGTCAACATATTCCAACAAGACAATGCAAAAGCACGTTCTGCTTATATTACAAAGTCCTGACTGCGGAGGAAGAGGATAGAGGTACTTGACTGGCCTGCCTGCAGTCCTGACCTGTTTCCAATAGAGAATTTGTGGTGCAGTTTGAAGTGCAAAATGTGACAACAACGAAGACCCCTGTACTGTTGTCCATCTTAAGACATGTTTGCAAGAAGAATGGGACAAAATTACATATGTAACACTTTGTTAATTTTAAATTATTTTCATATTTTTATTCAATTACTATACCAGTTAGACTCATTAGACTCGGAAAACGATAGTTTTCAATTCTTTATTGTATTTATTTATAGAATGAATATTATATTTTCAGGGTGTCTGCGGGGTCTTAAATTTCAAAGACAACATTTTAGGCATTAAAAAAAAAATCTTAAATTCACTGAAATATTGTGTTGTGGGTCCTAAATCATTTTAAACGGGTCTTAATGTTCCTCTATCCAGGTAATGCTATAGCCAATCGTGCTGATATTCATCAAATCACCAACAATCCATCTCAATAAAACTATATTTGTTTTATATTTACATTTTTTATTGCAAAGAGATATAGTTGACAACAACTGTCAGACATTTTTACAGCAAATTCTCCAAAATCAAATTTGCTAATCAGGGAAAGTAAACTACAATTACACAATTCCTTAGGATAATAGCAGAGCAATATATCCATTTACGTGATCTTCAATTTCTAAAATATGTGGCTAAAAAATAACTACAATTGACATCTAAAAAAAAAGAAGATATTTTTTAATTAGCTATTTTACATTGGATATTTCTTAAAAATCCATTGGGCCGTTAGAAAAATTCCTTAGTGTTTAGCCCTGTATAAGTCAACATTTTTTAATTCTTAATGGTCTTAAATTAGACTTAAAAAGTCTTACATTTTATTTGATGCATTTCCACTGCATAATTGCCCCAAATCAATCTAAAATGATCCATTCTTTTCAAACAGAGATGTTCAAGTCATCTGGTTAAACTGTATTCATATTGCAATATACAACGCCAAATCCCAAAAACTTAGGACAGTATGGAAAATGCAAATTAAAAAAAGAAAGTAGTGACTTCTATTTCATTTTAGACAGTGCAACAAATATTACTTTAATGTGTTCCTCATGATATGTAATGTTTATTTTTAAATACAGTACACTTGTATTCCGTTTTTGATTCTTACAACACATTTCAATAAAAGTTGGGATAGGAGCACGGCTAGTATACAGGTAGATTGGTTAAATATGATGTGATTTAAACATATTTTAACAAGACAATGCAAAACCACTTTCTGCACACATTACAAAGTACTGGCTTCGGAGGAAGAGGATAAAGGTACTTGACTGGCCTGTCTGCAGTCCCGACCTGTCTCCCATAGAGAATTTGTGGCGCATTTTGAAGTGCAAATAAAATGCGACAACAAAAACCTCATACTGTTGTCCACCTTAAGACTTGTTTGCTGGAAAAATGGGACAAGATTACACCTAAACATTTCATCACCTGGTGTCTTCGGTCCCTAAATGTCTTTTAACTGTTGTGAAAAGGAATGGCAACATTACAGAGTGATAAATGCTTTACTGTCTGACTTTTATTGAAACATGTTGCAAGAACTAAAATTGGAATATGTGTTTATTTTGAAAAAAAAAAAGACAATAAAAATCATGAGGAATACATTAAATAATGCTTGTTGTATTGTCTGCAATGAAATACAAGTCAAAGTAAATTTAGAAATCACAAATTTCTTTTTTATTTGCGCTTTCCATACTCTGCCAACTTTTTCTGATTTGGGGTTGTATACTGCAGAATAACAAAATATCACAATGTTAGCTTTTTCCAATATCGTGCAACCCTGATGTGTCGACACCACTTATCCATCTATCTTTCTCCACACCTGTAGTGACAGTATTCCAGTCAGGCAGTCGGTAACGGAGGAGTTTGCCCTGGGCTGGCCAGAGGTTTTGTCCAGTATGCACGGAGTGGCGCTTGCTTGGATCGATAGCAGAAGCCGAATCTCACAGACACAGAAAAGCAGCACGCTGGACCCTCGCAAGCTGGGTTCACTCCGCATTAAAGACAAGCTCGGAGTCGTGGAGTGAGTCATTCTCTGTTTTCAGTTATTAAGAAGAATACATGTAATAGAAAAGTCATTTCGTGTATTACGTTGCGAAAAATATCTGATTAGGAAATGCTTCATGCTCTAAAGCAGGTGCTGAGATTTCTTTGGTATTTTGTTGAACGCTTGCTTGGCTGATTTAATTCAACCTACTTCTTGCTGGAGGCAAAAAAGCAATGTTTATGTCTCTGCAGAGTTAATGCACTGGCTGCTTATAAAACAGCAGCCATTTATCATAACCGCTAAATGTCACCGTGAAATTTGCATGTTTTGTTGCAGGTGGTTAATGAAGCTGCCGTACATCGACGCCAAAAGAATTGCAGTTTATGGAAAGGTAAAATATACAACGTGAAAATCGAAAGTTGAAGCTCTGAAATGTGATAGGATGTGTCACTTTGATTGTATACAGCAGCTTTTTAACCCCTGTGCATTGTTCAAATTTGTTATGTTTGTGGCTGCTTTGGCCCCATCGACTTCCATTTCCACAGTAAAAATTACTTATTTTACGTCTTCCCAACATGGAAAAACAGCAACAATCAAGAATGCATGATTATATGGTGTCATGGCTTTGCAATCAAAAATGTCATTATAATGGAAGTCAATGGGGCAAAAACAGCCACAAACATAATGAAAGGGTGAGTCAGTTTGTTGAATTTGTTGAATTTTTGAAAATATTCAAAGTTTTTTACTAAAATGTGTGTCAAAATGAGATTTGTCACCAAATGTCATTCCATTTGCTGAAAAGAGAAGAACGTTGTGGCTAAATTAAGACTCAAAATCAGTCCGGAGTGGATGAAAACATCCTCAATAGCACACAAGGGTTAAATACAAAAATTCGGTAAATGTTTTTTGCTACATCTCTAAAAACAATATATTTCAGGTTTATTGATAAATATGCATTTGTACATTCACACACATACACACACACACACACACACACACATTCATTCATTCATTCTCTTGTCGGCTTAGTCCCTTTTTTATTCTGGGGTCGCCACAGCGGAATAATCCGCCAACTTATCCAGCATTTGTTTTACGCAGTGGATGCCCTACCAGCAGCAACCCATCACTGGGAAACATCCATACACACTCATTCACACACAAACACTAGGGCCAACCCAATTCACCTATACCATGTCTTTGGACTTGTGGGGGAAACCGGAGCCCCCGGAGGAAACCCACGCCAACACGGGGAAAACATGCAAAATACACACAGGAATGCCAACTGACCCAGCTGAGGCTCGAACCAGTGACCTTCTAGATGTGTGACAACTGTGCTACCGACTGCGCCACTGTGAGGCCCCACACTCATTCACTATGGCCAGTTTAGTTTTACCCAATTCACCTATAGCACATGTCTTTGGACTGTGGGAGAAACCAGCGCACCCGAGGAAACCCACGCAAACAGAGACAACATGCAAACTCCACTCCAAAATGCCAACTCACCCAGCTGAGACTCAAACCATCGATCTTCTTGCTGTGAGGTGACAGTGCTAACCACTGAGCCACCATGCCACCCTTAATATATACATATATATATATACATATTTTGTCGTCTTTTCTCACTGCGGTTCTGTCAGAATTTCTTTGTGTAGTTTTAACACTGCTGTAAAAATAAATTCCTGCAAACGAACGGGTCTGTCTTTAATGGTTTATCAGTTGTTGTTTAACATCTTTAGAAGGAGCTGCATAGTTGAGATTACTATTAGGAATGTAATTAGGATTAATGACACCCAGGATTTTGATTTTGACTCTGGTTGAAGAGTTTTCTGCATTGCATCACTTAAAAGCGGTCCAGAAGATCTAATGCTAATGCGCCTCTTGTGGCCTGTTGCTTCAATACACATCTTTTTACCAAACGAATGCCTTTGTAGACTTGCATCATAGTTTCACATAGGATATGTACTTTGAAATTAGTCTTCAGTTGCAGGGCTCTGACATCAGCCTTCATTTGTCCTCCTCACAGGGATTCGGTGGCTATTTAGGTTTGAAGATGCTGACGGGAACCGATCAGATGTTCAAATGTGCTGCTGTTATGGCTCCCATCACAGACTTCAAGCTCTATAGTGAGTTCCAGCTCCATACACAAAAAAAAACCCCTATGGTTAAACACTATTTTTGAACATGCTATGAAGTGTCTTCTTTGAAGTGCCTTTGAGCACTTAAAAAAAAATCATGGTGTGTGTAATGGCTATTATTCAGTCCCATCGTATATATCAAAGTATTCTTTATACACTACCTGACAAAAGACTTGTCGCCTATCTAAGTTCTAGGAACAACAAATAATAACTTGACTTCTATTTGATCATTTAGTAACAGAAGTGGCTTATATGAAAAGCAAAGGCTGCTTGATTATGCTTATTTTACCTAAATAAAATATGATCATGCCTTGATTTTTAAATATTTAATTAGGACAGTAATGTCTGACTTTGGATAGACAAAAGTCTTGTCACTAAACATAATAATGTACAGTATAGAAAATAAAGTTGTGGTGCAGTGGAAAAAGAATTAATATTGTGTAAGACTCCCATGAGCTTGGAGGACTGCATCCATACATCTCTGCAAAGACTCAAATAACTTCATCTGGAATGGCAAAGAAAGCCTTCTTGCAGGACTCCCAGAGTTCATCAAGATTCTTTGGATTCATCTTCAATGCCTCTTCCTTCATTTTACCCCAGACATGCTCAATAATGTTCATGTCGGGTGACTGGATTGGCCAATCCTGGAGAACAATAGTCTTTTATGCTTTCAAGAACTTTGATGTGGAGGCTAAAGTATGAGAAGAAGGAGCACTATCCTGCTGAAGAATTTCCCCTCTCCTGTGGTTTGTAATATAATGGGTAGCACAAATGTCTGGATACCTCAGGCTGTTGATGTTGCCATCCACTCTGCAGATCTCTCTCACGCCCCCATACTGAATGCAACCCCAAACCATGATTTTTCCTTCACAAAACTTGACTGATTTCTGTGAGAAACTTTGGTCCATGCGGGTTCCAATAAGTCTTCTGCAGTGTTTGTGATGATTGGGATGCAGTTCAACAGATGATTCATCTGAAAAATCTACCTTCTGACACTTTTCCAAATAATCAACTTGAAGTCAAGTTTATATTTGTTGCTCTTACAACTGGGATCGAAGACAAGACTTTTGTCAGGTAGTGGACATGACTTTTTAAAGTGTCTGTGTGATGAATGGTATAATATGCAGTGCAGTATTGCCTCTTTATATATTAATGTGTGGAAATTGATTCAACTTGTTTTTCAGGTGCAGCCTTCTCTGAGAGATATCTAGGCCTTCCAGCTAAAGAGGAGCATTCATACATGGTATGGTTTTTTGTGTTCAGCTTTTTAAGTCTTTTTTAAGCATTACTGTATGCTATGTTTCTCATGTCCATGTCAGAGTTACAAAATGGCAATTGTTATATGAAGTATAGTCACAGAGGCCCTGCTTCCATGGTATGAAACAAACGCATTTTCAAAGATCCAATCACAAGTGGTCAGACGCAATGCTATTTCCGCTTGATATTAACACACTGTAAAAAATGCTGGGTTTCACACAATCAATTTGTGTTGGGACAACATGAAGTAATTAAATTCAATTATTAGTTTTTACAAATTTAAGTGGATTGAATTTAAAACAATTAAACTGTCGAAAAAGAATCAACAAATGGTTTGTTTCAGCTCAATTTAAATAAGTAGTTTGAACAAACAGCACACATCATTTTATTCAAATGCATTCAAATTTTGTTGCACCTTCTTATTGATTATTGATTATCCGTCACACTTTAGATCATTTATGCAGAAGCACTCAGTGGGAAGCAAAAGTACAATCGAATAGACAAACCCATGTTATGCATCTTATGAGCAAATGGTCGAGCGAGCAAATGAAAAGGTTGTGAATGCAACTAAAATCTGTTAGAATTGTAAGCATTGCCGGATTGTGTCAAAACTAGAGACCACTCAACATTGTGAATATAATATATATGATCATGATAAACAAATGTAACACTTGTGATATAGTCACATAGTAGCATAAAATATTACTTTGTGACAAGTTTATAGTCAGCCTGTGTTAAATTTACAGTTACAAGAAAATCTTGTAATCAAATTTTAAATTAAAATTAAAAATTTTAAATCACGTTATAAAAAAATGGGCACCACGGTGGCGTAGTGAGTAGCACATTCGTCTCACAGCAAGAATGTCGCTGGTTCGAGCCTCGGCTGGGTCAGTTGCCATTTCTGTGTGGAGTTTGCATGTTCTCCCCGTGGTTGCGTGGGTTTCCTGGGTGCTCCGGTTTCCCCCACAAGTCCAAAGACATGTGGTATAGGTGAATTGGGTAGGCTAAATTGTCCGTAGTGTATGAGTGTGAATGAGTGTGTATGGATGTTTCCCAGAGACGGGTTGCAGCTGGAAGGGCATTCGCTGCGTAAAACAAATGCTGGATAAGTTGGCGGTTCATTCCGCTGTGGTGACCCCAGATTAATAAAGGGACTAAGCCGAAAAGAAAATGAATGAATGAATGAATTATAAAAAAAGTTAATTACATTGTTGAATTATAAGAAAGAAATCATAATTGTGGTGAATGGGAAAAGGTTACAGTTAAAGAATCATGTACGATTGGCCACATTGTACCAAAGTTACAGTTACTAGTAACAGTTATATGGATACTGTTACAAAGTTATGAGAATGGGTTATGTTTGCCACATTGTACTAAAGTTACAGTTATTAGTAACAGTTACACTGATACTGTTACAAAGTTATGAGAATGTGTTACGTTTGCCACATTGTACCAAATTTACAGTTATTAGTAACAGTTACACTGATACTGTTACAAAGTTATGAGAATTGGTTACGATTTGCTACATTGTACCAAAGTTACAGTTGCTAGTAACAGTTACACTGATACTGTTACAAGGTTATGAGAATTGGTTACGATTTGCCACACTGTACCAAAGTTACAGTAACTAGTTATAGTTACACTGATACTGTTACACTGATACAAAGTTATGAGAATTGGTTACATTGTGACATTGATATTGTTACAAAATACAACTCAGAATTGTGAGAAATTAATTCCCAACATTACATAATCCTACAGGCACTTATTAGCATATAACGTTATATCCCTTGTGACAAATTTACTTAGGAGAAAGATTGTGACAATTAAGAGAAACAAAGTCACAACTGCAAGTAATAAAAGAACAAGATTACACTCAAAGGAGATGTCTATGTTACAACTGTAAAATGTAGCGTCAGATTGAGTTACAGTGATGAGAAACAAAGCCATAACTGGAAAAATTTAATTGTAGTTATGAGCAGGACCTGACAGAACCTGCTAACATTTTTGGCTATTTCTGCACAAAATCTTGTTAAAAAACTGCAGATTTGGGTGTATAGTAACCAAAATCTTAACACATGAAATAAAAAATTATAACTTTTTTTATTTAAGGTTTACAATGGTTAACAAATCGAATAAGAACCACTTGTTTGGTAAACAAAGCAAGTCTCTCTTATAATATATCGAAATAATAGAAAATATACACTGTATTGTACATAAATCGTACAAACATTTCCATATTATTGAACAATATTACTGAAATTCATATAAAAACCCACTAAATATATATTTGCATGCATTTACATGAAATAAATAGACTCAAAGATGTGCACAGATTCCGTGTGGGCCTAGTAATGAGAAACAAAATAGCAACCATATTGGTGTAAAAATCTACAAGCCATGCTTCTGCCAGAGTACTAGCTGAACCGTTATGTTGTTTTCTTGCAGTCTGCATCTTTGTTGGACGACATCCACAAGCTCAAAGATGAAAACTTCCTCCTCATACACGGGACCGCAGATGGTTAGTGTTCGCAATTACACGATGCAGAATCCTCTAGATACATCATTTGTGGATTCCCAGCTATGTCCCGTTTCTTTTGTGTGTTTAGCGCGAGTGCATTTCCAACACAGCGCTGAGCTGTTGAGTCGTCTGGTGAAGGTAGAGGCCAACTACACCCTTCAGCTCTACCCAGATGAAGGCCACACTCTGAGGGAAGAGCGGAGCAAGCAGCACCTGCACCGCACCATCCTTCACTACCTCCACAACTGCCTCAAATACGACCCTTTCCTCAACATAGAGGAGGAAGAGGAGGACGAGGAGGAGGAAGAGTGATTTCCTCCAGTGTCTGCGCTCTCTCGGTCCTCAAAGCTGCCCAGCACTGGTGACAAACTTCAGGTCGCATTGTTTCACCAATAGGGGAAAAAATGGAGCGGAATAATAGAGATCAAGAGGACCAAACCCACCAGCTGATTCCACAAACTCGGTTTTGGAATATTTTTTGTTATTTATTTATTTATTTTGTTTGTTTGTTTGTTGTTGATGTTCAGACTGGAATGGTTAATGTCGTTTGAGTGGAGGATTAAACGCAACTGCTCTGGTTCATACAGTTTTCAAGTAAATCACACACAGTATAACGTCCACAGGCTTCATGCAATCAACATCATATCTCAGGTTGTGTAAAATGGGTACAAAAGCATGGCATAGGCATGCTGATCAGGTTTGGTGTTATAGCGCTGCCTTGTGGTGAAAGAGAACTACTTCAACAAATGTTTTGAACATCTTGGAGAAGTTGGAAATATTAAAAAACTCAAACTCAAGCAAAAGTAAAGTTAAATAGAAATATTTACAAATGACAAAGCATACAGTAAGGTTTGAAATATCGATAGTGTCTACTATTACTTGAATATTGCTACTGTAAACCTAAATTATTACCAGTAATTGTATTATATTGTTTAAAAACTATATTAAATGAAAAGCTTATAAAAATAACAAACTAAAATAAATTTAAATGATCAAAATTTGTAAAGCAAAAATAATACAAATAGAAATAAACTGACAACATAATGTATAATAACCAAATAAAATATCCTTTAAAAATAGTAATACAGTGCTCAGCATAATTGAGTTCACCTCAATCAGAAAAAGATTTTTTTCCCATTTCTTAGTGAATAGATGCAATATATTTTGATGCATTTAAACAAAACAGATTTATTAAACAGATTTATTTATTTAAATAATATTTTAGTGACCAAACATATTTAGAAATTGAAAGATAATAAAATTTAAGCAAAATATTAAAAAAATTACAACCTACAAAATTTCAACTAAAATGTTCAATTTTTTGCTTCTCTTGATTTTTCCACTTTTTAAAAATTTATATTTAAATTTTTTCTATAACATATAAATTTGGGTGTGCTAGTTATTGGACCATTATTGTAAGTTATTTTGTTAGAATAGCTCCAGATTTGGCTTTAATACTCACTAATCTAATGTATATACACAATATAATATTGTATAGCTTCTTATTAAAAATATGAATTTAAAAGATAGATTTGTGAGGGGTGTACATATATATGCTGAGCACTGTAAATACTATAGTATTTAAATAATATGGTGACACTTTACAATAAGAATTGATTAGTTACCATTACTTAATGCATTAATTAAAATTATCTAACTACAAGCAAATCCTTTGTTACAGTATTTAATCTCAGAACTATTCACCATAGTTCATGTTAGCTCATGTTATAATATCTATAAGCAGATATAATATTTAGATATAAAATATATATGATACAATTCATATATAAATTTAAATCATAGTTTAGTTTTTATGTATGTGTTTGTATATACATAATAAATATATGCAGTACACACACGTATTGTCAAAACAAGCTTTTATTTTGGATGAGATTAGTTGCGATTAATCTGTGCCAAGCACTAATACATACATAAAAATATTAAATGTAAATATTAATATAATAATCAATATGAATCATTTAATGTTAACACTAGTATTAACTGTTTACCAAATGCTTTAGCTGACATGAATGACTACATTATCTAATGTAAACCCTGAATTTTATTATAAAGTGTCATCAATAACGCTGAACTGGTGTATATTCTAATAGACGATGTTGATATTTAGAATAAAGTGTGGACGATATATTGCTAAAATACACGTGTGCTTACAATAAAAGACTTCAAATAAGATCGCTGATATGAAATCAATGACTATTTCACACAATATTTATTTAAAAATCATAAAAACCTGAACTCATTAACATCAAACCAAAGCTGGTCAACTGATCCTTGCACCAATCAGTCACAAGCTTATACTGTGGAAGATTTCACTGAATGTAAACTGCGACATGTTATTTGAACCTGGCTCTTTATATGCATGACAAACCCGGCTGCATGGTGCTGCATACTGACTGACTCTTTCATAATCGCAATAGAAATCGATGATTAAAAAAAATGCATACAGTGTGTGAACCCAAAGCACGCTGTGTGCACATACAGCGAGTATCCGAAGCATTGCAGTGTAAGTACACAAGCCGTCCTCACTGTAAGGGAACAAAATCAATGAATTGCACTGCATGCTGCTGTTTACAGAAGCCTCATAAGGTCTCCAGCACACATCATATCTCTTTATGAACGTCAAACCCTGCTGTGCAGTTTTTTTTAAGCTGGGAGTAACTATATTTTAGCGGACAGGCAAACACAACTCTTTCTGTTGGCGTTGTCATGCATATGCAGATTTCATGTTTACAAATCAAATGTGCCAAAATATTTGTGAGCCAACCTTTTAGTATTGACGTGAATGTTGCAGTTTGGTCATGTTTTAAATTCTTCATGCAGGGTTTCATTATTATTATTTTTTTATGTATTTGTGAAAATAGTGATTATGATAAAGCTTGATAATCAGTTAGTTATAACGGAGTGGTTTTAGATCTACATATATGGTTTATATACTACAGTTCAAAAGCATGGGGTCAGTCAGATATATTGTTTAAGAAGATTGCTGACTGCTTTTATTATTCAATGGAACATTACATTGATTAAAGGCACGTTGTTGTAATGTTTTAGTAAAACTGATTAAAAAATGTTATAATTTTGGCAAAATAAATTAGAAAGACTGTATGAAAAACAAGTGTAAGAACTTAAAGAAGAAATGTGTCTCCAACTAATGAAAATTTAAATAGTTTAGACTATATTGAAGTACTAAAATATGGACTAAATTAAAAAAAAATGTTTGGACCCTTTTCACAAGCCTGTTTTGAGGCGTGTAACAGTCTTCCTAATCTTAAATACTCAAAAGTTTTTAATATTCTTTTTTTTTTTTTAAACGTATGAACATTTATATGTATTTATGTAAGTATTATATCATATTTGCTTCAAACTACAAAAAAACGAATTACCGCTTGTGCGAGGCGTTTCTAATGCAGCGTCTATGGGACAGGACAGTAACTTATATGTTATTCTTCCCTCTGGCTGCCATCATCAATCTCACACAATTTTTTTTTCCTTTTTCCGGAAGTCTTTATAACACCATCGTTGAGTTTTTCTTTTATTATTTGAGCAAATAAGACTGTAAAAAAATATATTTGTTATGTTCTCCCAAAAGTAATTGCTTGCAGGAGACATGATCTTTATACACAGCACAAATCTGATGCGTTTTCCTGCTCTTATTTGATTGGCAGGATGTAATTGGTCCTGATAATTAGCTAATAATGTACGTTATGTAATTTAAAGTAGACCAGTACCAATTATTGGCAGATACATTGTTGCATTGCTAATAATAATGTGACAAAATAAATGTGACAAACATTTCTTGAGTAGAAAATCCGGCTATTACAAAGATTTCTGATCATGTGACACTGAAGACTTGAGCAATGATGCTGAAAATTCAGGAATGCATGACATTTTATAATATTGTAAAATAGATTGAATATTTAAAATAACACTATATTGATATTCCACTGTATATTTGATCAAATACTTTCAGGCCAGCAAATGAAATGTCTTTCAAAAACCAAACCAAACAAAAACATCTGGTCATACTTTATTTTAAGATACAATTCATGTTATTAACGAACCATTAATTATGACTTTTAGCTCAATAAACTAAGTTGTTGCTTATTAACAGTTAGTAAGGTAGTAGTTGGGTTTAGATATTGAGTAAGATTAGGGATGTAGAACAAAATCAAACTTTTAACGTAGTAATAAACAGATAATATCTTATTATTAGGCAGATAATAAGCCAGTAATGGCGGGAATTGCTACTTAAACTAAAGTGTTAGCAAAAATCTTCCTGACACCAAACTTTTGAGCATTAGTGTAAAACATATATGCAGGTTTACCTCAGACGTTCACCAGCTCATGTTTTTAAACATCTGAAAACTGATTAAAATGATTATGAGACAAAATATTGGAGAAAATGGTAATAAAAACTATTATAAATAGTTTAAAATTGAGACATCAGTTGTCCCACCTGCCTCCCATTCACTGATCCTATTTTTATATCATTATTATACTTATTTTTTGTGACCTTCATGTGTTGCTGAAATGTATATGTAGAAACCTTGTAAGTTCTGTGTGTTGACATTGTGATGCAAGTTAAACAAACCCCAGAATGTTCTGTTGTGCTGTAGGTCCAAGCAAAAATCCTTCCTACCGGAGCCATGACAATGTTACAGGCAGCATGAAGTCTCAAATGAACGTCCTTGAGCCTCTGTAACTATATATTTGTATATTCAACGACCCCTTTTCCAATAAAAGTATGAAATCTTTGTGTACATGGCAGTTTCGGGTCATTTCAGGACGGAGCACAATTCTGATATTGACGAGAATGTAAGTAATTCAGACCTCTAATGAAGGATGTTCAATTTAAAGTGTTACATTAATAATGTGTCGATATATTCTGTGTTTTTTTAAGAAGTTAATGTAACCATACACTTACAAAGTTAACCAAAAATCATAATTTAAAAAAGCACGTGACTTTTATATGAGCATATCTGTCATTCTATTTCTAGACAGGCAGTTAAAAAACCTACAATCCGCCGTGTACTTCTGAATAATTAATCTACTTTCCATTCCTGAGCCAATCGAATCAAAAAGCGATGAGAGTCTCCACCAATCACGTTATTCTTTCTCATTTTCAACCAATCACATCACGCGTCTGTGTTCCATCCTCACCAGGCCCTGTCCTACCCAAACCGCGCCTTCAACAGGGCCTGAGTCCCTTTTTCAACCTTCACTGCGAGCACGGTAGCGAGAGGGGCACCTTCAAGCAGGGGTCGATTAATAACCACTTGTAAAATTTATACACATATACAAGAACAATGTCCTTCCTCTCTATCAGCAGACTAGCCCCAAGGCTCCTCAGTTCAAAGGTAGGAAAGTTT
>CAIGQQ010006052.1:3119646-3153477 GCA_903798035.1 Danio albolineatus | reverse complement strand
ATAGCAATACAAATATAATATATATATATAGCAATACAAATATAATATATATATATATAGCAGCAGCAAAACAAAACCTCACAATGTCAGATTTTTCCAATATCATGCATCCCTATTTTGAAATATTGTATTTTTGTTAATCTATTGAGTTGGGTCATAAATATTGGCGATTATATTTGGAGGACTGAAGCTTACATTAGTCGTCATAACTAATTGGATGCTATTGATGGACAAGATGTGAAATGATCTTGAACTTGCTATTAAGTGTGCTTTGGACTAAAGAAATGCTATCATGCATTTTTTTTTAGGGATCTTATGTTGGAAGTCTAGAAAAGGTTTGTCTCTTCAAGTTGAAATGATGCTTTAGATTTCTCAAAGCATACATTGCAACAATCTTTTTTTATTGCACTGTTTACACCTGGTATTAAGCTGCATTACCAAGCCACATAGAGGTGTAAATGAGGTCTAAAAGATTTATACAAAATGACTGAAATGCTTTTTAACTTTTAAACTTTACAAACCTTGTACATTTCCAATTGGCTGTGTTATTGACCTTATTCTGCAATGCGGAGGTAAGGCCTTTTCTGCTATTTTTTTTTTTTTTTCTTATGGGGGAAATAACAAGGAATAACAAACCGCAATAAATAGTCACTTGCTCTACAAACAAGTGTTTTTATGATAAAACATAAAACTACCCATAAAAATTTTTCAGTTTGCAATATCAAGCTGCTAAAAATCAGTGAAAGTGAATACGGCAAAAAGTAAATAATGAGCTTATAATGATAGAATGGCTGCGCCCACTCTCACGTGACAGAATAAGGTCGATAATCTACATGAAAATGAATACCCAAAAAAGCTTAAATACAAACATTACAGTGTTTTCTGAGTGTTTGACTTCAGACTCATTTGAAACATTTGGTCCTGTAGAAACTTGTAATAAGATGCTTGTAATCTGAATCCATTGAAGAAAGAACATTGCCTTGGTAACTGAAACATTTTGCATTGTGCAACTAAAATCACCTGCCCAGCAGCTGTCGGCAGGTCTGCTGCAGTGAAATCTGTCTGTTAAACGAGGCTATGGTGATAGCTCCCTCTGCATTGCACTTTTCATCAAAGTAATTGTTTTCTTTTCTTTTCCAGAATGCAGCATGTGTTGTTGTGGCTGCCAGAAATGCCAGCGCATCCACGGTACGTCTCTGCACCGTTTCAGATATCCTGGATTTATGATCACAGACAGACTTCAGATGTTAATTGCACTACTGAGATAAAATCACAGCCATACTTTTGAAAAGAGTCACTCACAAGCATACTTTTTTTGAACATCAAACATTACTTTGACTTTTAAATGCACAAGATTCAATAACCAAAAACTGATCCTTTGTTTTGTTTTTTTGTTGACCTTGTGTAGAATTTGAAAGATGTCCTGTCAGACCTCGTCCCTAAAGAACAGAGCAGGATCAAGAACTTCAAACAGCAGTATGGCAAAACCTCAATTGGTCAGATCACGGTGGACATGGTGAGAGCAACATCACAATTACTGTTACTGTAAATCATGCATGGAATTTTCTTATTGCTCATCCATTTAGGTCACATTACTGGCTGTAAATGTTTAATTTTGGTCTATTAGTAAATGCATCCTCATTATTCATTCATTCATTCATTCATTCATTTTCTTGTCGGCTTAGTCCCTTTATTAATCCGGGGTCGCCACAGCGGAATCAACCGCCAACTTATCCAGCATATTTTTTACGCAGCGGATGCCCTTCCAGCCGCAACCCATCTCTGGGAAATGCATCCTCATTATAGTTAATTGAAATCTTTTTAAGTAACTGCTTAACCCCCTTTTATGTATGAGATTAATACATTTCTTTTCTTTTGTCTAAACCTGAATTTATCTTTGTACACTATATCTTATCCCTATTTCGTTTAAGTCTGAAGTCAAAAAGTGGGGTGATATTAATGGGATTAAGAACTGTTGTGACTTAAATTTAGGACATCCTGTCAATGCTGTCAGCCAAATTCAGTTTTGTCTAACTAATGAAATGAGCAAGTGTTGCTTAAGATTCCTGACCAGTTCCATCTCACATGATGTGGTGACGCAAACCACCATAAACACAGTAATAGTTTTTTGGCCTCTGATTGGATGGCTGTTTTGTCAAGGACCTTCAGGCTGTGGAGTGAGTGCAGATGTTTTAGCTGACTCATTCAGTCTTTGTCTCACTGCCAGTTATTCTATATTGCAGATTAAACTGCACCATAGGAATATCATTTTTTTAATCTCATCATATACTAGTGTGCTAAAGTATTAAGACCTGCAGAATGTGCTTTTGGCTTACTGAATCCTGCGAAAACAGTGCCGAACTGCTAAGGCATAAACTCTTCAAGACACCTAATGATGTCCTGTGGCATCTGGCGGAATACAGATGAACGGAATACAGTCAGGGGTGCCCAATCTCTGTTCTGGAAGGCCGGTGTCGTGCATGTTTTAGTTCAAACCCTAATGAGAAAGGCCTGAACCAGCTAATCAAGCTCTTTCTAGGTATACTAGAAACATCCAGGCAGGTATGTTGAAGGTAGTTGTAGCTAAACTATGCAGGACGCTGGCCCTACAAGACTGAGTTTGCGCACCTCTGCTTTAAGTCATGGATGGGGAACATTGATCCTGTAGTGTCTGTTCCCCTTCACAAGCTCCAGCCTTAATCAAATACACCTGAACAAGTTGATCAAGGCCTTCAGGATTCAGACAGGTATTTTATTCTGGGGTGAAGCTATTCTATTCAGCACAGTGGCTCTCCAAGCTCAGTGTTCCTCACCTCTGCTTTAAAACATGTACGCCGTCATGAATTGAACGTTTTGATCCAGCATATTTTAGAAATGCTCATTACCCTGATGAGAGAGGCCACTTTCACCATTCAATATTGATGCAGACCAGGGTTACCTATTCACAACAGTGTTAAGGTTGAGCAGCAGAGGTTGATGCACTGTGTTGTGATGCGGCATTTCATAACCATCATTATAACTTGTGCCAGACACGTAAGATAGATGCAGAGAAATAAGAGGGAGCACTGCTTGTTCAGCAACAAAGGTGTCTCAGTAATGTTTTTGTGCTTAACAGGTTTATGGAGGAATGAGAGGGATGAAGGGTTTAGTTTACGAGACCTCTGTACTAGACCCTGATGAGGTAAGTACACACAAACACACATATATGTGCATAGTTTTTTTTTTTTTTTTGTATTGTACAAACTGAGCTGTACAGTATATTTTAAAACCCTCACAAATAATATCTGTCAAGTCTGTAATAATCAATATTATTACAATTTTTACAATTATTACAATATCTGTAATAATAATAAATTGTCCTCTTAACCAGTAATGGTGTTGTCAATGGCATTATACACTTGTTTTTATGTACATGAAAACTATCAATTATGTACTCGTATCCTGCGATTTGCTAAAATATGGCTGTAACCAGATGTTAATTGTATATCTTATTTGTTCAACATATCATGTATTGTTAGTATTATATATATGAGTTGGTATTTGTATATGGTATGAATCCACTACAAAGCCAAAGTATAATTCCAACCTTGACTTGTCGAATATGGATTTTAGGTTATGAAAATGTACAGTGAATGAAGAAAGTCCACAATGTTGTAGATGCAGCAAGTTATTTGTACATAGCACAGCTATGCTGCTGTAAGCTATAAATAGAAAGTGGTACCACAGTGCCTTTGATAAATATACATTGGTCCAGTAGTTCCCCCACTAACCCCTGAACCCTCTCTGAGTTTATATGAAGTAAACATTGAGAGCTGTAGCTTTAGTCAAACGTTCTGACGCCCTCCCTGTGTTTATTGATTTTATCTTTAGGGCATCCGTTTCCGTGGCTACAGCATTCCAGAGTGTCAGCAGTTGTTGCCCAAGGCTCCTGGTGGAGAGGAGCCACTGCCAGAGGGTCTGTTCTGGCTTCTGGTCACAGGGCAGGTGCCCACTGAGGAGCAGGTGAGGAGGACTACATTCAGTCACTGCATAGTTATCTGGTAAAACTATTCAGGGCCTAACAGAGGAACTATTAGCAAAGTTTTGGCCTAGCAATTAGTGTTCGATTAGTCGAGAAATGAGAATTTGTTCCTGTTTATTTATTTATTTTTTTGTCTCCATATGTCTGCAAAAATGCATTCCAACCAAAAAAAAAATGATGAACATTCTTGCAGAGAATGTTTGTTTTTTAAAAACATTTCCCCTTTCAAACCAGACTTAATTTTTGACAGCACAGTTAAATCCTCTGTAGCCAATGTGCTTTAACATCTCATCTTATTACAGAATGCTGTAAAATGAGGCCAGTAGGTGTAAAGAAGCTGGTCTTTTGAATCTATTTGAACACATGCAACCACATGAGCATCTACACTATAACAGCAATCAGAATGTTTCCCATTACTTCTGGAAATTTAGCGAAAGGGACACATTTTAGGCCATTTAAACCTGTATTTAGCATGATCCACTTAGAGTCGGATTGATGAATTGACCATCTAAATATCAGATGTAAATAGAACATGTATTGACTGCTCTAAAAATTCTCCAAGTATTTTCTAATCACCATAAAGATCATTTGCCTCATCCTTAACACACTACTCGCACCTGCTTCCTCAGGTCAGTTGGCTGTCTAAGGAGTGGGCCAAGCGGGCAGCCCTTCCCTCTCACGTGGTCACCATGCTGGACAACTTCCCCACCAACCTGCATCCCATGTCTCAATTCAGTGCTGCCATCACAGCTCTGAACAGCGAGAGCAGCTTCGCTCGGGCATATTCTGAGGGAGTTAACAAGGCCAAGTACTGGGAGGTGAGTCACTGCAAATATTTGTACTGGAATCTTTAAAGGCGAAGTGTGTAATTATAAACATTCAGCCATGATTTGGTCATCTGAGACAAATTTGGGAAATCCTAAAATATTCCTGTAATACGATCGTTAGTTGACATGTTGCCAATAGCGGTTGTGATCAAATTTCCCTCCGATGAAATTCTGGCAGTGTCAGTAGATTTCAGATTCTTTCATGCAGTGTGACTTGAGTTGCAACGAGCATCAAACCAAGAAGCTGCATTTACACTTCATGGTTCAAGTGACCAAATTCCAGTTTTATTTTTTCTTTCTCCCATGTGGCACAGATAGGATAAAAGCCCATGTATGTGTAAGACAGACAAAATCACATTGATTCCGATTACTTCAGATCAGATTCAGGCCTCGTGTCTGCAGTGTAAACAGGTACATCGGATTTTTACTTGTCAATGCGAGTCCCATGTCATAAAAAAAAAGTGAATGACGTCTTCTTTGACTCTTTCATTTCAGAACAAACCTCAGTAGAGTGCCACACCTTAAATCTCATATACAAGGACAAATGTTTTTATATTGTCATTAAGCACTAGGGTTGGGCGATGTCGACCAGTTTGGCATCGTACAATGTCTAATATGAAACATCATGATTGATTGTGATCGTCGTCATAGGCGGCGGTGAATTAATTATTTATGAATAATTAATTAATTCATAACAAATTCATTATTTGTAGCCTAGCGTTTCAACTACCTGACCCGCATGGTCTTTGGTTTACCCATAACCAAAACATAAATAAAGATGAGTTACACACAAATTGCCACCTGTCAATCACTTTTTCTGCGGGACTCTAGCATTACTAGACAGAGCGATTGGTGTCGTTATAATGGCATCGACAAACAAGGTTGGTAAAAAAAAAAAAAAAGGTGCACAACCAACAGTATCTGAGATTTTTACTAAAATGACTAAGTACAAGAGTAAAAGCGAAAGATTGAAGCAGTGTACTGTCGCTGTGATACGTTACCTGATAGATGCAAAAGACCGAAGAGTTATTAGATAGAGACAAGATTAATTAAACATCACGTCTAGCGGTACATCCTTGATAAGCTGTCCAACCTGCACTGCTCTCTGGAGCTCAGACAAGCACATGACAGTGTGTGTGTGGTCACGTGATGTGCATTTTCAGCAGACGGAGGGCTGTTCAGAAATGTTAGATGAAACGCCAGTGTGGATGTGGATCATTTGTGTTTACAAAAAATGTCATTTTAAAAACTAAGCTGTATTTGTGTAAACTGGGCTAAGTGTGTATTTTTCGTGAGCGGGTTTGACTGGGGCGGGGGATCAGCAATGCCGGCTCAGCATCATGATGTCTATTGGCATCGTCTATCGACCCAACCCTATTAAGCACATTAACGAGCGAGAGAGATTAAGAGCGTGTGTAACAATATAAACTAATATAAAACTATTGCATACATCATGTACATAACTCATACCATGCACATGACGCTAAGATGCCTACTGGTTTGAAAAAGTTTTTTAATCTAGGTTTTTTTTGTCGCAAAACAGAAAAGAAAATAAGAAAATGAAACCCTGCGAACAGATTAGAGCGCTCTTTTATTATCATAGCTGTCAGTCAGTGCCTGCTTTTTTTTTTTTTTTTTTTTGCTGTGTGCGTTGTAAATGCAGACAATGGCTACGAGTCACTTTTGAAAGTCGATGTAAGTGGGTCTTAAAAAAAATCAGATAGTCTAAAAAATTGGAAATGACCATCAAGATCTGCAGTGTAAATACAGCCTAAGAGCACCGAATCTGATGATGCAATCAGCACCACAACTTTAAACCAGCACTGAGAAAATGCCAAAACAGCTGGAAAAAAAAAATCTGGTTTTATTATTGAGGCACTCTGAGCAAAATTACTGCTTAATTTTTATGTTTGCCCTGAGGTATCATGTGAGAATGTGGGATAGTGAAAGTGTCACAATGAATGACGTCAAACTCTGGGTACATTTTCTTCCGGTGTCTGTGTTTGCAATACTTTGACTCTCTTTCAGTCTGACATTCACAACTAAGACCTTACAATGTGGCATGTGGATCATGGTTGTGCAGTCCAACATGCTACAATCTTTTAAGACTGTGTTTTTTTAACCACCTTCCTAGCAGACCACCAACACTGCCTGTTTTGGATGTCTCCTTTGTCTGTTACACCCATTGCAGGGTTTTCAGTCTCTTCTAATAAGCTAAAGATCTGAATCAGGTGTATTTAAGGAGACTGGGAAAATGTGCAGAGCTGGTGGACCTCAAGGAACGTGGTTGAGAAACACTGATTTAGGATTATTAAAAACCACACAGTGTGCGTTAGGCTTAAGATAATTACAAATAGATAATTGACACGAACTTGTCACTTCTGTTTAGTTTGTTTATGAGGACTCCATGGACTTGATCGCCAAGCTCCCCTGCGTGGCAGCCAAGATCTACCGTAACTTGTACCGTGAAGGCAGCAGCATCGGCGCCATCGACTCCAACCTGGACTGGTCACACAACTTCACCAACATGCTGGGCTACACCGAGCCACAGTTCACAGAGCTCATGAGGCTCTACCTCACCATCCACAGGTAAAGATGACCTACATACTCGCTCAAACATCTGTCATAAACATGTTTAGGAATGAGGTCAGCTTGCATTTTAACCTTTGTCATCATCGCTCTCATAGTCTTTGCAAGGTTTTCTGTGAATTGTTGTGATTTTGGCTTTAGCCTTGGGGACAAAAAGCACATTTGAGAAGGTTGTGTTTCTATTCCTGTTCAGAGGACAGAATGTACTTGATATTTAAGACTAGTTAGGCCATTTTCAATCAAAATCATTGATCAACAAATTGCCACAGTCTTAAACTACAGATGAATTGAAGAGAATACAATTTATAGCTCTACCTTCCTGTGAAAGTACATGATTTTTTTCAGCTGGCCAAGTAACGTTTTTTTTAAATAGCAGTAATTTATCTGATTAGCGAATTTATAAATAATTGACAGATTAATCAAGATGGTTTTGTTTAATTGATAGCAGTGTGCAACAGGACTTTGGATTTAGTTTTGTAACCTGTGCTAGCTAAAGGAGTTGTCACATTTATTGGTGATAAGAAGGAGGGAAGTGAAAGCACTGTGCTTTGCCCAATGAATAAGTAGCCCTGTGATTTGTAATAGTGAAAAAGAAATCATTTCAATAAATTTAATATCAAATTCTTTCATTATTTAACCTTTACACTGCCTTTAAAATCTATGTACTGTTTTACCAGGTCATATTGTGTTAAGAGCTACTTAGATATTTGTATATACATGCATCTAAATTGTATACATATAATGGTAACGTTTCCTAAAAAAATTGTAAGAAATTAAATTACATTTTAAATGTAAAACTTTAATTGCTCAAAATCCTAACTGCATCAAAACAACAAAAATATTACTCTGCTTAAGGTCATTTTACTTGTTTAAACATTCACTTTTTGAAAATTGATCAGGGTTCCATGCTGCAGTGTTTTTCAATAGCTATACATATTATGATTACCAGATGGTTCATATCAGATCATAAATGCATAAAGGAGATTCATCCTCTTATACTAACACTCAAAAAAATGCATTGATTGCATATTCCTTTGACTAGTGATTTATAAGCTAATATGTTCAGTCAGCAAGAACACAGAGATTACTATGTATCAAGTCTGCCCTCTTGTGGTCGTAAGTTTACCCGTCTGATTTAGTTGTTAGCCCTTTGACTGTAATCCTAACCACTTTGTATGCTTCTGTCTGTCTCCAGTGACCATGAGGGTGGAAACGTGAGCGCACACACTAGTCACCTGGTAGGAAGTGCACTATCTGACCCCTACCTCTCCTTCAGCGCTGCTATGAATGGTCTGGCTGGGCCCCTGCATGGACTGGCCAATCAGGTTTGGGCCTCAATGTGTTCTATTGCGCATTACATATAGTTCTGAAATATTAACCAGATTTGCATTTCATTAATGAATTTTCTTCCTCCTGTCCTGTAGGAGGTGCTAGTGTGGCTGACAGCCCTGCAGAAGGAGCTCGGCGGTGAGGTGTCCGATGAGAAAATGAGAGATTACATTTGGAACACACTCAAATCAGGCAGAGTGAGTGCTTGTGTTTTGTTTTGTCGCATACAAATATGATGGATTGAAATATGATTGTTGCTTCTCGTGTGGTCATTCAGGTAGTGCCAGGCTATGGCCATGCCGTGCTGAGGAAGACGGACCCTCGCTACACCTGTCAGCGAGAGTTTGCCCTTAAGCACCTTCCCAACGACCCCATGTTCAAGCTTGTCGCTCAGCTCTACAAGATTGTACCCAATGTGCTTCTGGAGCAGGGCAAGGCCAAGAACCCCTGGCCCAATGTAGACGCACACAGCGGAGTCCTGTTGCAAGTAAGAAAACTGATTTCAGCTTTATGTACTTATCAAATTTTGAATTGTTGTTTTTGTAAAGTGATTATTTTTTTTCTTATTCTTCATCTCATGTTGAATATGCAAATTGAAAAAAAAAATTTATGTACTTTTTATATTAGTCAGATTTTACCCAAATGTCTTTCTTCATAAACATAGCTTTGTCTTCAGTGTTTTCTAGAAATATAAACAATTAAAATATAGGTTGTTTTCTCATGACGTCATTGATGCGCAAGACTCAAATGGAGGGCAGGAAGTGATTCTTCTATATAGGAATCACTATCAAAATATAAAAATGATTCTGTTTTATGTTGTCTATAATTTTTTTAATCGGCCAAAATAAGAAATGCCGAACAGCTTTTATAGACTTTCAAAAAACTTATCTCATAAAGGGGCGAAAGTTCAAGAAACTGGCTGAAAACGTAGGAAAAAGCGGCATGTAAAAAAACATTTATTATTTAAACGCAATAATTCGCTTGACAGCACCAATAAAGATTATATACAAGCCTAGATATGTGTATAAATATGATAATGTATTATAAAAATCAGATACAAACACCACCACACTTATGCAAAATCCAGGAGAATGTAAATAACGTACCCTGCCATGTAATCGCTGTAATGAAAATAGCTGTCTGGCTTTGCAATAATCTGTGTCTTCTGGAATTTTGGTGGAATAAACAACCGTAACATGAACATTGAAATGCGCACCGGCGGTGAATGTTTGCTGATAGCAAGTTCATCGACCGAACAAAAAAGAAATGCCACTCTTGCAACAAAACAGACAGCTATTATTGTGGAGCACTTTTCCCCCTTACAAAAATTAATAAATAATAACGTATACTATCTATACACGCTTTTGTAAGCTTTCATCTGTTATTTCGTGATGTCTGGAAGATATTTTCATGTGGATAAAAACTATAGTAGTTTATAATAAACAAGTTTTTGAACCACATAGTAAAGTGTATAATGTGTACTACTTTGTTAATGAATGCTACAGGATACTGTTGCATAGTAAACTGATCAACTGTAATAAATACTGCAACGTTGGTGTAAACTGTGGTGCATTGTGGTGTATAATAGCTGAAGCCTACTGAATAATTTATTACTACAGTTGTCTCGTACTACAGCAACATTATAATTACTACAACAGTTAAATTTAAGTAATTATCTATAGTATGCTTTCAAACGCTACTGTATTTATTTTTTCATGCAATGTAATAGCTTAGACAATTTCTACTACCTCTGATAGACAAATATACTTTAGTTCAGTAGAAAACTCTTCATGATATAATCATCATGCCCAACATATGTGGTTATTTTCTGTTTATATCTCCTTTGAAATATGGTATAAATCACAAAAATATGGACTTTCCTCTGTGACTCC
Source organism: Danio albolineatus (assembly GCA_903798035.1). Taxonomy (NCBI): domain Eukaryota; kingdom Metazoa; phylum Chordata; class Actinopteri; order Cypriniformes; family Danionidae; genus Danio; species Danio albolineatus. The sequence continues at coordinate 3,142,819 of CAIGQQ010006052.1, read as the reverse complement.
CATTCAGTGTTTTACTTTCTGCCCTCCATCTGAATTTCGCGCGACACCAGAATCACGTGATCTAAAACAACCTATTAAACCTTATTCTGACATACATTATACAACTTGTATATGATATTTATTTTTATAATGTACAATATTAATCATTATATTATATATTGGGGATGCACCAAAATTATAATTCTAGCCCAAAACCAAGAACATCTGGATGCACAAAAACTGAAACCAATATTTTGTATTATTATTATTATTATTATAATTATTATTATTATCATCATTATATCAAATAATATAACTTTGTAATAGCTTTTTATTGATTGGATTTTAATGATTAAAAAAAAAAAAAACAAGCCAATAATAAAAAACACACTTTCTCTGCAGTAAATGAGTAGAGAAGCATAAATTTACCAGCGTTGCCATGGCAGCACAGTAGCTCAATTACAAGCAGCAGGAACAAGTATACTGCAGGAACAAGAAATGTCCTGTCGACGCATTATTTCAGCAGACTTTGCTCTTCGCTGTTCTGGAGAGAGAGTGAAACCAAAGTACTGAACACTGAAACAGTGTGACACAGCATAACCCTTCTTTTGCCTCATATTTTTGGCTGTTTTTCTCTTTTGGCCAACAACTAAAAAACTAGTCAAAGTTTAGTCTGTAATTTTAGGAGGCTGAAATTCTGTGCATCCCTATTATATTTTTGTATATATCTCTTGTCTGTTGACCTTATTCTTAAATGCGGAGATACGCTTGTTTTAGCACCTCCGATACAGTTGCCTATGGGGGAAATGACAAGGAATATTAAACTGCAGAAAGCGGTCAAACTGCTTGCTCTCTCAGTGTTCATGACTACATAAAACGTAGAATTATGTAGTAAGAAAATACAAGTTTGCAACATCAAACAGCATAACGAGCTGTTTTAAACATCTAAAAGTCAACAAGAAGTCTCGAGCAAAAAATATTCCAATGGCTGTGTCCTCTCGTACATGAAACATAAAGTCAGTATGTACAGTTTACCTCTAATTTCCTGATTGCAGTCTCATCATATGCTTGCTTTTGTGTTTCTCACAGTATTATGGCATGACTGAGATGAACTATTACACTGTGCTCTTCGGCGTATCCCGGGCTTTGGGTGTCCTCGCCCAGCTGGTGTGGAGCAGAGCGCTGGGCTTCCCTCTGGAGCGTCCCAAGTCCATGAGCACAGACGGACTCATGGCCCTAGTTGGGGCCAAGTCAGGCTAGAGAGGGAGAGACCATGCCAGCGGAGTGAGAACAGGAAGGGGGAGGAGCTTAAGCTATTAGAACAACCCTCCAGGCTAAGGGATTCAAAGAGACAGTACACTTTTAAATTTCTTCTAAAAAGGGCCTTTGTTGATATATATAACGTCAAGATCACATCCCATTGACACCCTTCTATTAGTCCTACTTTTTCACGCATTGCACAACCATCACACGCCGCTCCTCTTCAGTTTATGGTCAGATTGAATGACACCGCTATGGATGTAGCAGGGTGGTTTTGATGAAGGAGGCTGTGTTAATGTCCAAAAAAAACAAATGCAGCAAAATATCTTTCCATAAATCACCTATTTAAAATAATAACGACTATTGAATACTAGTTAGTGGACTTTAGTGTGTAAATAAACCCCTTATCCTCAGCTGCCGCGCCACACGATTTCAGTTTTAGTCTTGTATTTTACTCTCCCGAGGTCAGATGTTCACTTGAGCCTTTGTTTGAGGAAACCGATCATCAAAGCCCTGTTCTGAGCTAATTTGACCACGTTTGACTTTAGCTAACATCACGTTTCTCCTTGTAAGAGCACTCCACGATGGCAAAAAATAGGTCCTCTCTCAATGGAATTGATTCTATGAGTTCAGTTCAACTTGGGGAAGCTTGTATATTTGTTTAAAAGGGTACTGCCCCTTTAATAAGTTATCTCTCATATTGCTCTCTGACTTAAACCAATCGTCTTCATCTTCCTGTGATTTAAAGGCACGCGATGCTACCGGCTTTATTCCAGAGGGCCAGTTTTCTTCCGTATTTCTATTTGTGGACAGCATTTTGGCTGATTTGTGTCCTTCACACAAGTTATTGTGGTCAGATTTGTGTTTCAACTTGAGAGCAAGTCAAATTCGTATTTATACGTTCATCCAAGAGTGCTTAAAATCTGATCTTTTTTTTTTTTTTTTTTTTACCTGGTGAGTTTTATTGTCCAGTGTTTTGAAGAATGATGTCTTGTATAAAGAGAAAAGCTATCATTTTGTGTAGGTATACATAAGTCGTGGTTTTATTTATTCCTGTAAATACAGCTTGAATGTATGAACTGCATATCAAAACACTGTCCCACCACCCCTGTTAGTCAATGACCGGCTCAACCCTTTATTTTAAATACCTTTAAGAATATTTAAACATGGCTTGTACGTGTAATGGTCTGATCAGACCCGTGTTCGGGTGCCGCTCTATTGCACGCTTGCTCTCAGGTTGTCGTATTTTTTATTTTTTGGGACAATCTAGCAGCTATTTGAGCTAGTCGCTCCATAAGCACTCCATTAGCTTGATGGCACTTTTCCCTCCATCATTATCATCATCATCATTTCTGTGTGTTGAACCCCAGTCATCCAGGAACATATTTTGTCTGGTTTGCTGTGCCCTTTTCCTGTTGCGACTGCTTTCGTTAAGATGGACGTGATTGGTTTATGCTCCGTTGAGTTGATTTCAATAACAGGGAACGTGAATATGGAGATGATTGGTTGAAGTCAGACCCACCAGGGGGAAATGGGGAGGGGAAACAAAAGAATGGGGTTAAAAAAAGGAGTCTGGATTGATTGTAAAAAAGAAGCTTAGGTGAACAAAACAGAGAAAAATGGGAAAATTGACAAAAAACGAAAACCAATAAATGTTTTTAACAAAACACTGAGGCTTTATTTTTCTTCTTTTCATGGCTCACAGTGATTATGGTTACCTGGGGTTAAAGGGAAGACCCAAAAAATTAACATTTAAACACCATTTACTCACTCTCAAGTGCTTTCATACTTAGAAGTAGGCCCACACTAAATCTGAGCTCACAGATTTTTGAGCCCAACATTCGATCTATTTACTTGTATAAATGTGTGTAAATATATATTTTGTGTTTAATATTGAATGTTATGTTCAGGTTTAGATCATTTAGATTCAGCTGCTCAAGTGATTTTGAAGTGTTTTTTGTTTTTGTTTTTTTTTATGTGTTAGGTTTTCAATTGCTATACACTAAATACTTGCAGAAATTTTCTGATTTATTTACTTGAAGCAAAATCATTTAATTCAATTCACCTTTATTTGTATAGCGCTTTTACAATGTAGATTGTGCCAAATCAGCTTCACATAGAAGATTATAGTAAACTGAAACAGTGTCAGTCCAGTTTTTAGTGTTGGAGTTCAGTTCAGTTCAGTTCAGTTCAGTGTGGTTTAATATTCACTACTGAGAGTCCAAACACTGAAGAGTAATCCATCGACGCGCAGCTCTACAGGTGCAAGCCAGTGGCGACAGCGGCAAGGAAAAAACTTCACCTATTGGCGAAATCGAAGAATTAAAAAAAACTTGATGGAATCCAGGCTCAGTTGGGCACCATTTCTCCTATGGCCAAACGTCTTGTGCAGAGCTGCAGTCTGGGTGCCGGATGCTGGAGAACTCTAGGCTCGTCTGTCCTTGGAGCGTCACAGGAATCAGTCTCATGCTTGCTACTCCGCCATTCAACAAGCCGTTGCTCAGGATACAGGGTGGTCCAGGATTATGGAACCTTGGTATCGTCTCGTTGCGGGTCTTGGATCACATCCGTGGTGCTGTATAGTCTCTGGGGGCCTCGGGATGAGTATCCCAGGTGGAAATAGAGAACAAAGAGAATAATTAGTGTAGCTGCTGTTCATAGTGTATATAAATGAGATGCGTGGAGCACATTCATGCATCATACCACTATGTGATGTATTGAGTGTATGCTTTATCATGTGCACAAATCATGTGAGCACAAAAAGCCTGCAGATTCTGCCTGGCCCTGTCTGAGTTGTTGTTGAACTAAAAAGAAAATATTTTTGACATGACATCCATTGTAGGGAAAAAAAATAATTTTTTTTTCTTGAAACACATATTCAGAGGAGCTATCCCTTTAACAATTAATCCAGGGTTTTCTTGTGTTGTGTGTGTTGTGTATCTAACCCTAACGTCCTTATTTGCATATTTGGGAGTGTCATTGTTTGGGCGAACGCGGCACGTGATCTACATAAAGGCACTATGCGCTTACAAGTTTTCCCCCTCACCTCAGTGGATTGTTTTGAATGAAAAGGTAAGCCTGAATCCTCTCTATCCCACTGTATTAGAAGTGTTTGCCGCCACTTTATGAGCTGTCCAAGTGTTCATATACAAACCGCGATGCAGGTGAATGTAAATGCTCAATTAGGTGTTAATTGGTTTGGAAAACGAGTGAAAATGGCGCTAACCCGCCTTCATTAAAATGTAATGTTTCCACTATACTACAGTTCTTTTGAATATAAAAGTATTTAGCCTGTTTGTAGAATTAAAATTGCCAAAGTATTGAAAATATAATCACTTAAAGACTAAGTATAACTGTCCACTCCATGTAGGCCTACTAAGTTACAAACAAATATTAATATTTACACTTTAATTATTAAAGGTAGTCTGTGTGCTGCTTAATACAGGTAGCTTTAATAAGCAAAAAACTCTCACAAATCTGAGATATGACATACAAGTTCATATTTGGATTTCACATAAAATATGTTGCAACCTATATTTCAAAATATTGCAAAAAGTCTGTTTACATGGCCTTTTTTCAACTATTGGAAGCACAAATATAGCCAACATATTGTTCAGATACAGTGCTCAGCCTAAATGAGTACACCCCATTTTGAAAATGAATATTTTATCCATTTCTCAGTGAATATAGGCAACATATTTTAGTGCATTTAAACAAAAGAGATTTATTAAACAGACATATTTATTAAAATAATATTTTAGTCACTAAACGTATTTAGAAATTGAAAGAAAACACAAATTCATGCAAAATATTAAAAAAAAAAAGTTACAACCTACAAATTTTCAACAACATTTTCCCTCTTTTTAAATTTGAATTCAATATTTTTCTATATCATATAAATTTGGGTGTACTAGTTTTGGAACAGTTATAAGTTATTTTGTTAAATAAGCTCCAGATTTGGCTTCAGTAGTGACTAATGTATTTTAGGCATGGGATGACAACAGTATGGGATGGAAATTGGATGTGAAGACAACAGTATCTTCAGCAGAAAAAATACCCAAAGGTGCCATTTTAAATTGTAATCTGTGTTATCGAAACTAATGAAGACAGCAGAAGTCAATGATTCATTGTAATTATTTAGCCTGACATGTTTACTGCTCCCAAATATTGTAAATCTTTCAAAAAATAAAAGATATTGTTTTCAAAGGGGAAAAAAGTAATTTTTACCCAGACATTTAAAAAGAATATATTTAGAGCCATAATCACAATACCATGGTATTTTTATCCAAGGTTATCATACCGTCAGAATCTTATACCAGCCCATGCCTAATGTATATGCACAAATGTAATATTGTATAGCTTTCTATTAAAAATATTAATTCAAAAGATATATACGCTGAGCACTGAGTTATAATTTAGTGTTCATATCAGAAAACGCCAATTTCCCAATATTTTGAAATACATGTTGCATAATGCATACAATATTTTATATTTGTGAAATACAAATATGAACTTGTATGTCATGTGAATATATTTCCATGTAGTAGATTTCTTTATTATCATTATTATTTTATAGTAATGTAATGTGAAGCATTTTTAAGGTAATATGTCATTGTTCAAAAGATTATTTAGATTATTAGTGCTTGTTATTTATATTATCAAGTATTCATTTATCATTGTTCAGGCTGCACTTTATTTTACAGTATGTGTACTTTACTAAGAACATACCGTTTTATATTACAAGTATAAGGCTAATGTGATATTGAGAGGTTGAGGGATAGTAGGTTACCTAGTTGCTTTGATTTTATTAAGTGATAGTTCAGCCAAAATATGAAAAATGTACTCACTGTTTACTCTCCCTCAAGTGGTTCCAAACATTTTTGAGTTTCTTTATTCTGTTGAACACAAAAGACATTTTGAAGAAAGCTGGAAATCTGTAACCATTGACTTCCATTGTATTTGTTTTTACTATTATGAAGTCAATGGTTACAGGTTTGCAACATTTTTCAAAATATCTTCTTTTGTGTTCTACAGAATAAAGAAACTCATAAATGTTTGGAACTATTTGAGAGTAAATATGAGTAAATATGAGTAAATATCTTTCATATGTTGGCTGAACTATCACTTATCAAAATCATAACAACTAGGTTATAACTAGGTCTCCTTTTATCCCTCAACCTCTATCACATTAGCCTTCCTTGTAAATAAAATAAAGGCTGTGTAAATGGTAGAATTTTCATTTTTGGTTGAACTATCCCTTTAAGAATGGTGTGTGAAGATCAACATGGGAAAGATCTTCATGTCAGGGCAACAGCATGAATAAGAAACTTGACTGAGGTCCCTCGTGCTCTTATAAATACATGACCCAGATACCACCACCATACTCACATTTCCTCAACCTCCATCGGCCGTTTCACTATGTAGTATTTGTTCGCTGGTGCAGCACCGCTGTTAAGTTTTTACAAGTTCTCCTGTGTCATTTGACCTCCTCAGTAGCAAAACACTTCATTTAAAGGGACAGCTCATCCAAAAATGAACATTAACAGTTTACTCGTAGTCGAGTGGTGCTAAACTTTTATGCATTTCGTTCTTCTGTTGAACACAAAGGAAGATATTCAGAAGAACTTAATTAAATTCACCTTTATTTCTATAGCGCTTTTACAATGTAGATTGTGTCAAAGCAGCTTCACATAGAAGATTATAGTCAATTGAAACAGTGTCAGTCCAGTTTTCAGAGTTGAAGTTCAGTTTAGTTCAGTTCAATGTGGTTTAATATTCACTGCCGAGAGTCCAAACACTGAAGAGTAATCCATCAATGTGCAAGAATGTTGGAAATAAAACAGCCATTGACCAACATGGTAAGAACAAAAATACCAGATGGTTATCCAACATTCTTCAGTATATCTTCCTTTGTCAGAAGAAAAAACTGGCAGAACATGAGGACAGAATTTTCATGTTTAGATAAACTATCTCTTTACATCTGGCAGCCTGCAGCAAACTAGCAATGCCTGTGCTTCCAATCGGAGGTAAGAAACTGTCTTTTACAAACACAGCTGAGGTCAGGATTCTTGTTAAATAATAATTTAACTTAAGTTTTTTTTCTTTTTTTTTACTTAAAGGCATGGTTCATGCAAAATAATTCTCAACAATTATGTTCAGAAGCAACAAATGTTTATTTTTTTATTTCTTCATGTGGATTGTCTCTAAAAAAAATAAACAAAAGTACCTCTCACACATCCAAATTACTCAGTGGCCCACAGACATTCCAAAACCCCATACCGACGTAATTATAATTAGATCATTTGAATTCACTTGGCCTGTGGTTCTCAAAAGCAGAAAATTAGTTATTGTTTGCCTCCGAGTCCAAACCTGGAAAACGTGACAAAGTTTTACTTTCTATCAAAAAAAGTTAACATACTAAAGCCCTGCCAACAAAGTTAAATCCTGTGAAGAAGGATTGTGTGAGATTTTTCTTAAATGGCACTTTTTGACATGATATATTGAAGTTTTAAAGGAGACATTTTAAGCAAAAGTCACTTTTATAAGGTGTTTAAACACAGTTGTGTGGCAACAGTGTGTCAATATAGCCAGCTTTTAATGCTAAAAATGTATTAATTAAATTATGATCACACTAGATCAGGCATGTCCACACTCGGTCCCTCGGTCCTGCATATTTTAGCTCCAACTTGACTCAACACACCTGCAAGGATGTTTCTAGAAAGCCTACTAAGAGCTTGATTAGCTAGCCCAGGTGTGTCTGATTGCGGTTGGAACTAAACTTTGCAGGACACCGGCCCTCCAGGACCAAGTTTGGACACCCCTGCACTAGATGAAAACAGTCTGCAGCAACACTTTGACTGACATTCACCCTTTGCGTATGCCATCACAGGGGGAAAGCCCCGCCCATTAGTGACAGACTCTCCCTCATTAGCATTGACAGTCCTGAGTGAGAAGCAGCCATACACCATTACTGTGTTAACACCGAAGGCAGCAAGAGCGTCAAAGTATATGTAAGTCTTTCATTTTCAATGGGAGCTGGTGGCGACAAGCAGCACAGTGCGTCGGCAGCGGTTCGGCAGCAAGCAATCACAATGTAGAAGTCCACCGCTTGTGAGGAAGCGGGAATCTCACGCTAACTATAATGACAGTCTAAAACAGTATTGCTGCTTCCGAATATTTCAGACATATTGAATAAGTGGAGCAAAGCCACACCACACACACAACTTGATCTTCCATAGTTAAATGAATTTAATTAAAGGCAAAACATTTTTACACTGGAAAGCACGTTTTTCTAGCAGGAATATAAGTCATTTGCTAATATGCTGCAACCGCCCTTTAAGGAAGCAATCAATGTAGCCAATTTTGACGCTCTCGCTGGTGGAGCTGTGAAGGCAGACAGTGTTGTCGCCAAGGCATCCAGAGCGAACTTTGAAGCGTTTTCACCTGGTGAAGCTAATGTCAGCGACTAAGAGGCATTATATTTGTGGAGTTTGATGATGTACAAAGGAACACCTTAGTCTCCATAGACTGCCCTCTTCTGAGCCACTGCTTTTGACATTTTCAGTTTCTCACAGTGATAACGTTAGTCCTGTTTTGAATCTGCCACTATGCTGACACACCCATATTTGTAGCTCCGCCCTCTTTTGAAAAGAGCCCAATCTCATTTGAATTTAAAGCAACAGTCGCCAAAATGGCACAATTGGAATGAAAGCCTTAAAGGGACAGTTTTAAAGAGTTAAGCTGCGGTCACACCATAGACTTCCATTCATACGCATGCAAATGCATCAAGCCACCTTTCCACTGCACACGACAAGCGACAGACCGGAAGTCATTCATTTCCAATGGAGAGTAGTCCGGGAGCTGCCTGGAGTTCCGATCATCTCCATATGCGGGAAAATCGGATCCGATTTGAGCTGCGGATCCGTTGAAATATTTGAACTCCTCGGACTAGACCGTATGCAACCGGCCGACCGGAAGTGATGTATTTCAGTGTTGTCCAAGCAGGTCCGTGCGCGTGAGATAAGAAATTGTTTTTTTTTTCGTTATTTTTTTGAATAAGACTGTATTAAAAAAAAAACATTTATATTCATAAATCAGTAGTAAAAATATTATTATAGACATTTTTAGCGGCCTATGAGTTTCAGTATTCATTTATTCATCAATTCATTCAACCATGGTGAACACACGGAGAATAAAGGCTCTTGCTCTTGCACTCCTATTTCGGACACTGCGAGAGTCAGCGTCTCCCCCGTGGTGCCCGACAACACTGAAAATACTGTGTGACTGCCACAAGGGGGCGTATTCCGACAGTCGTGTCCAAATGTTCAGACCGGAAACGTAATGTCGTGCGGCAAGTTTTGCAGTTCGCTGCATTGGAAAGTTCAAGCTTGGTGAACTCTGACCTGCGAAATCGCATTATATGACTGCATGAGACCAATTGAGGATTAAAACATGACCTCTCTGGACAGAATTTTTTTTTATACGGAGGAAATCGCTTGCTTTTTATAAGTCTAATCATCTTGTTTAATCCCGCCCCTTTTCGAAGCTCAAACTCTAGTGTTACTGCGGCATTATGAAACATTATTTGTTTTTTATAACTGAAACTTCATATAAACATATACTCTAGGGACAACTGAAACTTATTTCACATCTTGTAAGTAGGGGCATAATAGGTCTCCTTTAATGGGCTTTATTAAAACAAATTTGTCCTGAAAGTTCTAAGAGAAACGACTTTTTTGTACCTAGCGTAAAATACATTTAGGAAAGAAAATGAGTGTGAAATATAAATCATGAGTGTTAAAATGATCACACAAACACAATAATAATAATAAAAAATGAAAAATAATTAAATACATAATAAAGAAAAGGAAACAATATCCATATAACAGCTGTAGGAGGGGTTTCAAGTGGATCAAGTAAAACAAGACAACAGTTTTGTTGGTAAATAAATTTATAGATTTTCAAATTAAAAGAAATGCTTGTGCAAGGTTATAACACTGATGACAGGCCTGCTGACAGAGAATTCAGGTGTACAGATAACATTCATTTCAGCGAGACGTTGTTCCTAAAACTGTGCTCTTGTGGATCTTCTGAAGCACTGATCATCTCTTTGGTTCTGATTCACAGTTGTTCAAGCAAACATTCTCACTAAACAGACATCTAACAAGGTCTTTTTTTTAAGAAATGAAGGTGGTGTTTTTTTTCTGTGGAAGACTCACGGACAGGAGGTTGAGATACAGCACAAATAAATTAGCATTCGACATTTCGACGATTACAATGGTATCTGGAGTCATTTACTGTATAAATGCCATGAACACTTGGATAAGGCATTGAAATGGCTAAAAATAAAATCTCATAAAATAAAACAAAAGATAAAGAAAAAGCTCGCTAGGCTTCGAACTGTAGCTTTTTGAGAAATCACAATAAGTGAAAACAGTAGTGTTTCAACAGACATTAATGTAGCGACAAAACAGAAATGGCACAGTCTACATCAACAGGCACAAACTGGGATCACTATTAGGGAAAAACAGGCAGAATTCTTACATTTCGTTTTCTCCAAAGCCCTGAGTTTGCAAAAATTCATCCAACGAAAGCAAACGCATGCTAAATATACCTTCATCACAATACACCACTTCTATAAACAAAGAATTTTTTGTTGTCTATAAGGATAAATATTTAGCTGGGAGAAATATTTGATGCCACTTAAACTGTATAGCTCATATTCAGTATATTTACAGTTGTGTTTGGAGTCACGGCGACTTCTTGAGATGAATATTAGAATAAACTCAGTGCAGTGAAAGTCAAGTCGCTCATCGTAAATGTGTTTCAATTCAAGCATATGAATTATTACTATATTCATATATATAGTTGTATAAAGACCTGTTTTAAAAGGAATATTCCTGGTTAATCTGTGTATTTTGCATGCTGTTGATTACCACAGAAAATAATTTGGTTTTAAAACTAAGTGGGCAATGTTTGTGCTGTTTTATTGTTTTTTTTTTTTTAAAACGAAGGTGCAAATTGAAATCATTTTAAGTGGAAACCAACAGCGTTTGACAGATTTGGCCTGAAATATTCCTTTCAGCTTAGTAATAAGTTCATCAGATTTGGCCCCAGCGAATCCACAGTCAGACAGAACGAGTAAACAAGAGGACTTCTCCAATTTTGCACCTCAACTTTACTGTTCAGAACTGCAGTCAATCAGTTATTCTTCATTCACAGTCAATAAGCAAACAAAAGAAAACCAAAATAGCTTTAAGGTGCAATACTAGGAACTGTAATGTTGTCTAAAAGTACATGGTATCTATCGTACCATCCCGATGTAATCTAGTGATAACCGTTTAGAGAGTTTTGTGAGTTCCAGATGCAGGCGAGTCCAGTGTAATGGGGCACCTCATGTTTGATGGACCTCGTGAAACATCAGCTCTCGTGGTATCCTCGTCTCCGGCCCGTACAGCTTGCCCGCTCGTCGCTCAAACGCGGCCACCATCTGCTTCACCACCTCATCGAAGAACACCGTCGCTAACTGAGAATGCAGCAGTGAACGAAACTCGAACGATATCTGAGGAAAATCAGTGACCACAGAGAGAAAATGACAACATGGTGAGTGAACTTGCCTATAAACACCGACAGCCTGTCCTAACTACACACGACGCAATGTTGTGAAACACAATAAAAGATATCTTTTCCATTTTATAGATAAGATATAATTTTCTTTTTGGAAACAGTTTCAATTTTTGTCGTAGCTGAACAACAGCATAAACTACTATGATAATGATCACCTCAGGAGCTGATTTTGTGCTTTATTCTTTGTTAAATGGTACCAGTGTGAGCTTTAATACCCATTTATAACCATACTGAAGGAAGCAGCAGGTAGTTTACCTCTTGATCTTGAAAAAAGTAAATGATCTGAAATTGAAAGTCAGAACTGTGACTGATTAATATATGTTCAACAGTAGCCTATTCATAATGAAGAGGTTTAATATATATTAATTTGATTATAAAACTGACGTGGTCATTGGTAGTGCAGTGAAGAATTCTGCGCTGACTGAATGGCTGGTATTTAAATGTTTCTGTTGGGTCACGTTTGGTGTGGACAGACAAATTGCTTGTTGCTGGATGCTTGTCAGGTCATGTGTTGTTACAGTAGGACATGACGTGAATATTAGGGGCCATTAACACTAGTGCATTTTCATTTTAAAATAGCATTTTATAATGAAAACGTTCATTGTCCTGGCATTTTTATTGTGCTTCATAAATTCTTTCCTTCTACACTATTCAGCCTAAAACCCATAAAACATGACCATTTATGCTCACCTGCGTCCATACTATAATAAATTTGAAGTCATTTTAATCCTTCAAATTAAAAGTTCACTCAAACATTTGCTGTTGATTTAGGAATTCAGATACAATAAATGGACTAAAACTTACAATTTTAATGAAATCAGAAAATATTAAAATACTAAATTCAAAATTCTCAAATACTCTGATAACACTCCTGTCCAACATGCTTTAGCTCTTTTGTCTGATTTAAATTCATTAGTCTAGCACAGGGATCACCAAACTTGTTCCTGGAGGTCCGGTGTCCAGCAGATTTTAGCTCCAACCCTAATCAAACACACCTGAACAAGCTAATCAAGCTCTCACTAGGTATACTTGAAACATCCAGGCAGGTGTTTTGAGACAAGTTGGAGCTAAACCCTGCAGGGACACCGGACTTCCAGGATCGAGATTGGTGATGCCTGGTCTAGCATGTTTGGACTGCACACTTTAAAAAATGGCTTCCCAAAACAGTGTATATAGACATTTAAATAAATAAATAAACAAACATCAACAAATAAAATATATGTAAAGATATTTTTTTTATTTCAAAGCACTGTGGAGGAAAACCATTGTCAAACACTCCAATAGTATCTTAATCATGCTAAAATAACACTGGTGGAAATGCCCAGTTTAAATGTTCTACAGGAAGTTCTTCAAAGTAGACTTAGCGACCGTAACCACGTTGGGTGGAGCTTAGCGAAATTTAACCGGAATCAAAAGTAGTGTGAACGGTACTTACAGAGAAGTCTACTGTGCATGTGCGAGGATAACCAGGAATACCAGGACTAAACCGCCATATTGTCTCTAAATGGTTGAAGAGTTTACCATCCGAACACACCGCCTGAAATGGGACAGGGTGAAATAGAATGATCAAATATTAGATTTCCTTTCATTGATGTTGAAGAAGTTTTAAAGCACACAGGATGGCTTACTTTGACCAGATGTGGACGAACGTGGCTTATCATTGAAGTGTAACGTTCGACAACAGGAGGGAAACCCACTTCCAGCTGGGCTTTGGCATGACCGGCCCTTTTCATGATGGTTTGGGATTTTTTGCACCACGGTACAAAGTGTTTGTAGTCATCCACATTGGCCACCACTTCATACATCTCTTGCATCGAGTATCTGATGACCAAAACAGAGGAAACTTCAGCAGTTTCACAATTAAGCAACATCTGATGTTAAAAGAATATACTAATTCTTAAATAAAATTTCCCATTTAAATTAAGAATAAAAATTTTTGGATGGAGATTGAAACGACAAAAACAAAATGTGCTAGTTGAAAATGAGCATCAAATATAACAAATCGTAACAATATTAGTTATAAAACTTAGAAATTATGCCTTTACAATTAAACGGGGTATATGCGCATGGACTTTTAATTTCAGCCAGCCAGCCTCAGCTCTTCTGGTGACCTGTCTTTCCATTATAAAACTGACACGTATAAGGTATAATTTCTTAAAAGAAATCAGTGATCTTCACTGCCTGATTGATATATATCTCAGATCGTCTTAAACCGAACAAGCACTGCATTAAATTCAATTTTCCTCCGCCATATCTTTGAAATATGACAATTTATTTTACTCAAATATTTTCAATGGAGTTCCTGCACTGGCCTGCTGATCCTGACAGCACTAGCGGTTACATCTTGTTTCTTTCATCTTGTTTTACAACTAAATTAACGCTTATTTAACTACATTGTGTGAATTGTAATTACATCACAACATCGCTGCTGTAAAAGGAACCTAATGAAATTGAAAAGTCACATCAAGCTTTCACCAGAAGTTTATCATTGGCTGAAAAACACTAGCTGTGCATATAGCCCCTTAAATGTTAAGCTTCAAAATTACTAAAAACAAAGATTATAAATATTTTAATCTAAATAGAAATATTATGATATTTCTATCTAGATAGCACATAACAAATTCAGACAACTTCTGAAAATTCAAAATTTGAAGAAAGAAAAATTACAATCTAGGCATGTGACAGCATCAAATTTAAACAGGATTGCTAAAGCTTTTATCATGGTATTTTAATCAATCTGAAAAACAAAAATCTAAAAAGATAGGCAAACATTAGTGCTATATTTTTAATTTGGAAGTTATTTTTGTGTTAATTTTATACTTTATTACATATAGTGTCATAAATTTACTCCACCAACACTAAAATATTATCCATTCATAATAAATTAATAGACATAACTCACAGTTTTATATAGTACGACAACAAGATTATATATAAAATAACACTAACAATAATCCACTAAAATGCTTGTAATGATGCGACTAAATGCTAAAACTGTATTAATTAAATTAATTAATTAATTCATTCATTTTCTTTTTGGCTCAGTGCCTTTATTAATCAGGGGTCGCCACAGTGGAATGAACCACCAACTTATCCAGCATATGTTTCACACAGGGGATGCCCTTGCAGCTGCAACCCATCATAGGGAAACATCCATCCATACACACTCATTCACATACTTACCCAATTCACCTATACCACATGTCTTTGAACTTGTGGGGGAAAACAGGAGCACCCAGAAGAAACCCACATGAACACGGGAGAACATGCAAACTCCACACAGAAATGCCAACTGACCCAGCTGAGGCTTAAACCAGCGACCTTCTTGCTGTAAGCCAATCGTGCTACCCACTCCGCCACTGTGACGCCTGCTAAAACTGTATTTCATATTTCTCTGTTGTCTCATATTCATTGCACATTTTGTTGTACAGTACTTTACTTTTATTAGAACTAGCATTGATTCAGCTTTATTGGCTCTGAATTTATCTCCGTGATTTAGATCTATATTTACAACCGTCACGCCTCCACTAGATCAATACAGCTCGGTTAGTTAATTATTTAACACCACAAAAGCTTGCCTTTATCCACCAAAATCAATAAAGGGAGGCTCGTTGTTCAGGATCAAACACGACACAGTAATCATAACCATAACCTGAATTAGTCAGTCAGCTTACCCTAATATTCTCCTCTCTGAATACTCTTTTCTCTTGTTGGTGAGGCTGATGAAGGATCTCCGCTGATGAGTGGGAGTCAGAGTGACTTCAGAGTGACAGAGAGCACGAGGATGGCGAGTCATCAAGATCCCACAAGAGGACAGGTGCCTGACGTTGAGGAGAACAACATTAAGGGTATTTTGAATGAACTGCATACAGTACTGAAAGAACATCTGGTGTGCAAAAACATCTGGTGAATGACTAGTATACAGTATGGGACAAAGATGATATGTTCCATCATGGTCTCTTAAAAAAAATAAAATAAAATTTTCACAAAACAGAAACCTTGAAAAAAAAAAAGAAAAAAAAAAAGGATTAAGAGAATAATTTTAAAAATATCATTTTTTTTCTGGACGTATTTTATATTAAAGAAATGGGTTTTATAAAAATGCAAATCTTCATTTTTATGTTAAAAGATAATATTTCAAATGTCTAAGAAAAATGTAAATAATGGTCATGAATGTTTTTTTTAGCAGACAAATACAATTGATGATAAAAACAACAAATGTTTTCATTTGCTGGGATTCAAAATTAAATATTCCACCAAATACTGCTTTCCTATTTCCTCTGAAGTTTAAATATTTATTGAAAATGATTAAAAAACATGTCTGAAAACACGGTAGCTTTTTAGTTCATTTGACATGTTATTTTACATTTAGAAGAAATAACAGTAGTCTGCAGAAGTAAACATATTAGGTAAACAACGAAATCATAAGTCCAAGGCATTCGAAAAGTTGGACTTGTGATTTCGCGGTTTATCTTTATGAATCCCTTACCCAAAGAGCACTGACACATTAACTACCCCTGAAGCACTTTTGGATTCATACATGAATTAAAGTTTTTAAAATTATAAATACGCGTTAAGAATTCATTATAATATTTGGCATAGATGTATACATAGGAAAATAAGCAAGTGTCTCCTATAATACAATAATAATACTTTTGTGAAAATATCCAAAACTATGAATGAATATTTCATTGTGGTTCAGCAAATCAAAATTAAACAATACTTATTCTGACCTGTACTTAATAATTTTTTTTTTTTAAATATAGAAGCATATTCTATGTATCCAAGGATTCTTGAACTAAATATGCCAGACCAGATTTTTTTGATACACATTTAATCCTATTATAGATGCATGATACACTACTGACTATAATATAAAAATATATATAACACAGAAAAAAAATACATGATTACATCTTACAGTACAAACAAAATCTTAAACTATAATACACAGAGTATAATAATAAACATTTTATTTACTATGCATTAGCCGACTTCATATGAAGAAATAAGCTCGTACAGTGTTTTTATTGTAAAATTAAAGGAGTGTTTCAGTACTATTTAACAAAATTTTAGATTTTTTTGAATTTGTTTCTAATAGCCACACATACCGTTATTAAAGCAAAATTGTGGTCAAATATCCACCATTAAAATGCTGTTATACAATTGTTGTTTTATCCACTCTTTCCATTAACAACTGTAGTAAAAGTATTTCAGCAGCATTTACAAATGTGAGTTCTCAAACAGTAAACCTGCCTTTGTGGTCTTTATTAAAAACATGAAGTTTATAAAGTTTATTTCAAGATCGAATAATAAAGCTTTAAAATCTGTCAAAATATGCTCTGCTTTTAAGATCTTCGTTTGAGTAATCTTAAATTAACCTTTGTCATTTCAAAAACCTTAAATGTTTTTTTCCCTCTCTGTAATGATGATATTATTTCCATATTGCACTGTACTTTTTGTCAATGCCACTTATTGATTGACATTGTATTTTATGTTGTTATTATGTATGTTCCTGAATTCAGCAATAAAAAAACAACAATAGTATTAAGCGGAAACTATGGTTACCATGGTAATTGTATTGTAGTTTTTTTTTATAATCTCGCTTCGTTCAGCAATGCAACACATCAAATATAAGATGTATATAAAAATGTAATAATTGAAATGGACATGTAAATGCAGTGTTTTACCTGATGGACCAGTGCTGTATTCTCTCTCGGCATTTATACGGGCTGCTGGAGCGACACGGACCGACAGTCGCTATTTCCAGAAACTCGCTGAATGTCCGCACACCCATCGGGATCCTCCGGGCGCCTCCCGACACGGCCATCAATAATAAAGCTTAATCTATGCCTCTGCTTAAAAATTATAACGAATAATCTCGAATCACGCGATTAACACGACAATAAACTAGCGCGCGCTGTCATCTCTTAGGTTAGGCTCCGTGAATAAATGAGTCGGCCGTTTTTTCAGCGGTCAAATCCTTGCTTTGCGTTTGATCCGTGTTGTACACGTATCATA
This sequence comes from Danio albolineatus, assembly GCA_903798035.1. Taxonomy (NCBI): domain Eukaryota; kingdom Metazoa; phylum Chordata; class Actinopteri; order Cypriniformes; family Danionidae; genus Danio; species Danio albolineatus. The sequence continues at coordinate 3,124,933 of CAIGQQ010006052.1, read as the reverse complement.
TTTCGACTTCTAGATAAACATCTAGTTCAAACAATAGCCCTTTCTCCGGTGTTTGCTCTGCTACCGATTGAGGTTAAACCGGTGAAGCCTTCATAAGCTGCCGGTGAGCGGGACTCTCTGTTCTGATGTGGCACCGCACGAACAGGTGCAGCTGCCGCCAGCTGGACCGGAGGAGGACACTGTGTCACGTTAAAGGACAAATGTGCTCATTTAAACTCCAGACAAGCGAGTAATTATTGAATTATCTTAATGAATGATATGTGGCCATTAAAACACATGACAACAATGAATAGAGATTAAATATTTGTGTTTTGAGGGGTGTCATTTCACTCCGTCTCACTAGGGGAAGATGTACGGACTGAGGACATTTCATAATAAAAGTACTCGCCCTAGTTAAAAAAATCTACATTATAATTTTTATTATATGTAATATTTGTTATTTGTTTGAATTGTATATTATTTATTATTTCAATTGCATTATATTGACAACAATATCATATATTAACTATATTAGCTATATATTTTTTCAAATACAAATGAGAATTGTGAGTAGTTTTTAATTTAAAAAATAGATTTATTTAGTTAAGATTTATTTATTTATGTGATTTCCTTATTTGTTTAGTTAGCAATCTTCATTATTTCATTTTATTTAGGTAATTTAAATGCCAAAATAGTTATGTGTTTGAGAAAAAACGTGATTTTTGTTTTCAATTTTGCAAACTTCTGATGGCATTTCTTTCAGATTCAGGTTTTCGGACGTTTATGTATTTATAGTTTTTATGTATATATACACTTTTTTTTCAGACAACACAATATCAGTGTTCTAAAAAAATCTATATGTGGTGGATTAACCCTGATTTTCAATCACAACAGATGAAAACATGCTATTCTGACCAAATAGTCAAAAAAGCTCTAATTGACAATGTTAATTTTTAATTAGAAAGAAATATTGTCAGACCTTCATATAATAAAACAAATTGCACATCAAATTGCATATCAACAAAAGGGAAACATTTTTCATTCATGTATCCAAGTAGTGTCTGAAATGTGCATATGAGTTTAATTTAATTCTGTTTTCACGTTTATTTATCTAGCAGTGAAGGACGTCTGTCCTGCTGTAGCGAATGTGACTCTTGCTCGCATTGGATGATGGGATTTGTAGTTTGCCAAACTGCCTGAACTAAGTTAGAAGCGCGTGGTAGTCCGTTTGCGTCTCGCTTCAGAATTCCGTGCATTTTGCTTTCATGAACCTCAAAACACCCTCTGCAATGTCCACAAATACGGTCGAGAGACCCCTGTTGTGTGATACCACGTCTTCGAGTGGGTGAGTTTCTATGTCAGCTGCGAAGCTAAACACCTAGCAAACTCTTCCTGTATCAATGTTGCTTCACGAAGTTTATTTACGTTGTGTAGCAAAGTATATGCATTATATTCATGGTTTAAACGATTTTTCATAGTTATTTACCTAAATTGCTTGTTGCATTGTAATTTAAAAAGGCGATACTATGTTTACTCATGCGAAGCTGAATTTTATACAGCCATTACTGCGCTTCTCAGTGTCACGTGATCTTCCAGAAATCATTCTAGTATCTGATCCTAGACACAAAACCACGTCTGAGCACGTTGAGCAAAACTAAACCATATTGACATTGTATGTTTTTAAAATATCCAAAAATACAATAAATTGGGCCAAAATTATAGATTTTTTTTATCATGCCAATAAATAAAATCAAATAATTATTAATAGAATATTAAGTTAGGATATTTCATGGAGATATTTTGTAAAACTTGTACCATAAATATATCAAAACATAATTTTCGATTAATAATGTCCATTTCTAAGAACTTTTTTGACATTTTAAAGGTGGTTTTCTTTGTATTTTGATTTGTTCAAACCCTAAGATTATGGTTTTTCATATAGTTGTGTCTTGACTAAATAATGCCCTATCTTAAGTGTACATCAGGGGAAAAAAATATTTATTTTTGCTTTCAGATAATACATAAATCTCAAGTTTTCAAAAAGTGACACTTATGGCTGGTTTAGTAGCCACATATGATGATCTGACACTCAGTTATTTTCGATTTAAAGAAATTATCATTTGAAAGTATACATGAGATAATGCATTAGTCTCTGTTTCCAAAAATTATAGTCCAAGGTCACATATGATTTGACACTCATTTAAAAGAATGAATGATTAGAAAGTTCAGTGAACGTATTTCATGACTTAAAGGACACCTATGATGAAAATGGGGTGATAGACCATAAGTCTCGTTTGTTTTTTTGTTAAACTAGATCCAAATCCCTCCCATTTTGAGGCTGACCGAACTCTGATGTAGGAGTGTGGTTTCCCTGCCCACCGAATTGATTGACAGCCACGTATTAACATGTCTTCGTAGTAATGCGTATAATTTATCAAAAAGACAGAACGTGCACAAAGCAACTGGGATTAAAAGATTTGTTGATCTCGCCGTGATCATCAGTCGTCATCAAATGTGATCAAGAATGAGTTTTACAAGTTGAAAAAAATTCTAAAGCAGTGCATGTTTGTAATACAGTAAAGAGGTAAAATCGATGTAATTCATCACCACAGCCACATGTTAGTACAATTATAAAAGAAGATGCTTCAATCCTGGTTTGTGGAATTTAAATCAGGTTTATTTAGTAATTTAACATAATGGACATCCATAAAGCAGTGGATTTTAATGTATATTCTGTCACATTTGCGTGCAAAAACAGTGCAAAGTTAAACACGAGCACTGTGTGTGTGTGTGTGTGTGACCTTTGTAACAACATTGTGTCTTGACTCCTCGTTCTCATCGACTCATTAACTCCACATCAAATACATCAACAAACCATTGGGAAAGTTCATACTGTAGTATTTCTCACAAACATGTCTGTCACTGTGCTGTTTATTTGACACAGCCGAGGTGGAGATTGAGGTACACTGACAGCCGTGTGGGAATGGTGGCTGGAGAGAACTAGCATTAAAGGCACAGGCAACCAAAACGGCTACATTCTGTTTAGAGCAGTAAATCCAATATTCTGAAAGGTAAAATAAATAATCTGATGGGTGTTTTGAGCTGAAATATTACAGACGCATTCTGGAGACACAACAAGACTTCTTACATCCTGAAAAGGGGTAAAACGGGTGCCCTTTAATAAATAATTTGGCTCTCTTTATTTGAATTTAAAAAATTATACTTGCATAACAAAAGATATCGAAACCTTGACAAAAAGTAATCTTTTAGAATCTCTAAATATGTTTAAATGCAAAACAATAAAATTAATGAACGCTGTCTAGTTTTTAATTAAAGTAGGGGTGTCCAAACTGCGTCCTGGAGGGCTGGTGTCCTGCACGGTTTAGCTCCAACTTCCTTTAACACACTTACCTGGAAGTTTCTAGTACATCTAGAACAAGCTTGATTAACTGGTTCGGGTGTGTTTAATTGGGGTTGGAACTAAAATATGCATGACACCGGCACTCCTGGACTAAGTTTGGACACCCGTGATTTAAAGAAATACACTTTCTTAGCATAACTCATGATTCAGTGCCGCTAATCCACTTCATTTGTTCCCCGCCAAATTATATCTAGGAATATGGAGTCCGTACACTGCAACTGGAGGAATGTATCACAAGCTAACCAGATCTCCAAAAGATCAAGACCCATGTCTGAAACGTTATCCAAACTGGCTCAGCTTATCACGTGCATGGAGTACAAACCAAAATCCCAAACGTCTTCCTCCATCTGCAAGGGCGCCAGCCAGAAATCCTCTGAAATGAACGCCCTCGTGCGTCACCAGGAAAAAGAGCGCACCCTGCAAAAACTCCACAGCTGTCAACGGTGCAACCAACAGTTTGCTTTGCTTTCCAGTCTGCAGTTACACAAGTGCCCTCGTTCTTTATCCGTGTGCCAAACATGCATGGGGAAAATGCCAAAGGGATCTTCATGCGCCTCCTGTGGGACTAAACCCTCAGGACCAAAGTGTACAGAAGATCCCATCCATCAAGACAACAGCCCATATGCTTGCACCCCATGCGGACAAGCCTTCAGCCACAAACAAGATCTGCTCCACCACCAGGAAGTCAGAGACTGTCAGTCTGCAAACGCTCTCAAACCTGCTTCCTTGCCACCATTTAAACCGAAAGGTGTCTCCACGTGCACCCTCTGCTCCAGAACTTTCCGTGCCCCCAGAGGTCTTGCCTGCCACATGCGCTTTTCCCACGCACCAAGAAAAAGAAGCACAAATTTAGAAAAGGATGTCATTTTGGGGATTGTGGGGAGGAATAAGAGCATCTCGAGTGCACTCTTCCAATGCCGTTCCTGTGATAAATCGTTTTCCAAGACGTCGCTTCTGCATCGGCACAGGAAGGAAGAACACAGACGGGACGTGAAGATGAGGAATACGTTTAGAAACTCTGTGAAGATCACCAGGCAGAAGCGGAAAAGTGGGATTTATCCATGCCTGCACTGTGGAACTGAGTTCCTGCATCATCTGACGCGCTTAGCGCATTTCAGGAACTACACCGTTCACCATGAGATGCACCTCAAATTAAGTAACAAATCATCCCGCGTTTATGCAACTGCTGCTAAGTTCAAGCTGAAGCCAGCAAAAAAGCTTCAAAAAGATAAACCTGAAGGGAAGAGAGGAAGACCGAAGAAAGTTCTCCCTGTTTACATTGAGGAAACTAAAGAGGAGGATGAAGTAGAAGAGGATAAGCTGGAGGATGATAGTGATGATGAAGATGCCGAGTATCCTTGTACGTCATGCGATCAGGTCTTCAGTTCCAAAGCTGCTCTGTTTGTTCATGAGAAAATCCATGATCAGTTGCCAGAAGAGAAAGAGGACGAGCCGGCTGAGACGTGTAGGTGTTGTAGTGTGTGTACAGGCGGGATTCCTCTCCACATGCTTCCTGAAGATGGTTGTGAGGGGAAAGTCTATCACTGTGTGCCGTGTGCTGAGACCTTCATAGCTCTGGCCACTTTTCTAGAGCACTGCCAGAAACATCTAATACGTGAACATGAGGATGAGTTCAGTGATGACTGAATGAGCTTGCTTTTTTGACATTTTTTTCTCATTAGAATAAAAGATAATTGCATATAATTAGACAAAAATCAAACAATTAAAAAAGAAAAACTTTAAGTTCAAAACCTAGTTCACACACAAAAAAGCAAAGGTGGACCCACGAGGTGTTCCAAACTTCACTTTCTTCTGCTGAAGATAACAAGAAGATGTTTTTAAAGCAGATATTTTATACAATATGGGTGACCAAAGCAGCTACTGGTC
>CAIGQQ010006052.1:3070602-3119636 GCA_903798035.1 Danio albolineatus | reverse complement strand
TTGAAAATGTGTTGGTGTGCCTTCAGGAGCAGGGCTGGGAAACACTGAATTAGACATATCCATAACAAAAACATAGTTTCAATATGGCTGTGTGTGTATTTTATAAAACATACATTGCTAATAGGTGACTGGGTAAGAATATATTGGGTGTGCGTCCATGCGGTTTATGATGTAGAAGAAAATGTATCATCTTGTCATGTTTACTACAAACTAATTTATCAAAAGCAGAAATTCCTCATTTAAAGACCTCTAGGCATCCATTCTTATTAGTTTTTTTGTTTGTTTGTTTGTTTTTTCAGGTTCTGGCATAATTTCTTTATCAATAAGAAGCCAATTGCATTATCATATACGGGTACCTCATTAACCACTTCCTCTTTGCATGTGGTTTTCCCTTCAGGATGAATGTTTTCAATACTTCCAGACAGAAAACCCTTATCCATTGCGTGTGTGTGTATATATGGCATATATTTAAAAGTCTTATATATTGTAAATTCCCTGCTAGCTGAAACAAAATCAACTAAATTTCTTAACTTGTTGCCAGTCAAGTACAGGGACTTCATATGTTTTGATCTGTGAGATTCGGCTGTTGAAGATTGTATGACTTTTCAGTTTAGCAAACGTCGTAACTAAGCTTTATTTTTCATAACAGCATCAAAATAACACAGTCATATGCCTGCTGCTGAACATTGGGAATAAAATATAACGTGTTGGAGCATCACATTAGCTTGTTTAAACATATAAATATGACATTTTATGCTATCAGACCAAAAATCGCAAGCATATTTTCAGTTTCTTTCTGGAGAATGAACCGAGGCCTCAGATCTGTCCATTTCGCTGACTTTCGCAGCAGAAAATATCGTTTCCTAACCTAACCGGGCTTCCTAACCTTTGTAATATGTGTGTGATGTAATCTTTATAATCTGCATAAACTTTTTGTATAACACTGCTAACACTTTTGCAGATAGGCTGCAGCGATGTATGAGCTTTTTCTTTTTAATGCACTGACTTTTTTTGTCTTTGAACACTGTATTAAATGTACCTTTATGGCTCACATTGTATGAGATGAGTGAATGTATGTCTTTGTTTCGAATCTGTTATGAATATAGACGTTTCAGATTAGCTGTGCATCAATCTCTAGCTGTGTTTACTGCGGCTACCTCAAGTATCACAGGCTTTGTCCCAAAATGTGTGATTTTTATTTTTTTTTTTCATTTGGACTAATGTTTGTCAGAAAATTTACCTCATGTTACTATGTACATTTGAAATTATTTTTGAATAAATTGTTTAAAAAGTATGTTGTTAGTTTTGTGTTTATAATATTCATTCATTTTCCTTCGGGGTAGTCCCATAATTCATCAGGAGTTGCCACAGCGGAATGAACTGCCAACTTATCCAGCATATGTTTTACATATCGGATGCTCTTCTAGCGGCAACCCAGTACTGAGAAACATCCATACACCCTCATTCACTCTCACACACACTCGTACACCATGGCTAATTAAGTTTATTCAATACAGTGTAGTGGGAAACCGGAGCACGTGGAGGAAACCCACAAGAACATGCAAACTCTACACATAAATGCCAACTGACCCAGTCGGGACTCGAACCAGCGACTTTCTTGGTGTGAGGCGACACTGCTAATCTCTGAGACGATGTACAACAGGGGTCACCAATCTCGGTCCTGGAGGGCCGGTGTCCCTGCAGGGTTTAGCTCCAACTTGCCTCAACACACCTGCCTGGATGTTTCAAATATACCTAGTAAGACCTTGTTCAGGTGTGTTCGATTGGGGTTGGAGCTAAAATCTGCAGGACACCGGACCTCCAGGAACAAGCTTGGTGACCCCTGATGTACAATGTCGGTATGTTGTTGTAGTTCAGCATCCGCAGGACTAGAGGGCAACATTTCTCAATGGTGCTAGTACGAAACAAAATCCCGCGACCTAAAACATCACTTCCTGCATTTCACTCATTCTCCGTACGCTGTTTGAAACGTGTTTCAAACGTTTTTGTTCTACAAAACTACAATATCTTACTGAATAAACATGAGCAAAGCACATCCACCCGAGCTGAAGAAGTAAGTCTTTCAAGTATTTTCTCGAGTCTTTTAGAAATGTGATCTATAGGATTATTCTACGGGGGTAACTTACTAGCCGGTGTAAGGTCAGTTGGTTCACGACTAAATTGCAGTGTTTTTTGCAAACCAAACTTATATAGTCTCTCCATTTTGGTACAATTTTATACCAGTGAAGTTTGATCTGTTGTGAATAAAGAACGTCTGTGCTTTTCTTTCAGGTTTATGGACAAGAAGCTTTCACGTGAGTAACCTTATAACTTATGTTTCTCATTCCAGTTAAATGATAAATTATAGATCTATATTAAGGCTGCACCATATTAGAAAAATTGTACTTTGCGATATTTTTTCTCTGCCATATATATCGTCATATAATTTCACCAGATTACTTTAAGTCTTTACTTGGAATGATTTTGTAGGGGAGTAAAATATAAATATATTTTGATGTAATTGATTGTATACTTAAGCTACAGTCATAAACACAACTGAGCAAATATTAAAGTGAAATAAACCGTGCTTTATGGTTTTCTGGAGAGAGCATTAGTATTTAGCTACACATGTAAAATGGCATTGTTTAGTCATCATCATATAAATAATTTATTAAAATGAAACTTTATGCACTACTAAAATGTCTTAAACTCTCTTCAAATGCTCACACAGTCACAGGCCCTAGAACACATGCAGAATTGCAGATCATAAACTATCACTTTTATATATATACTATTATATATATTTGAATATTATTTTAATAAAATAACATTCAGTGATGTATTTCACACACTGTTCAGTGGAACGCACAATGCCCTCAAAATATATTCAGCTCTGTTTTAATGTTACAGATTATTTTTTACTTCCGTTCAAATTAACAACACAAGTTCAACTTAATCAGGTCGTTTTTTCACCTGAAATGAAACTTTGTACAAGCATACGTGATTTGTATGAAAACTTTTCAGTAATAAGTTTTTGTGAACATTTAAATAAATGTCATACCGTTTTATATTCAAATGGATATTTACATTGATAGATGCAATGTTTGTGAGGTATATTATCAGTTACTATTATATAATGTATTCCTTTTTTAAGTATTCCTTTTCCTTTGTATGTGGGTTTTATCAAATATATTAAACAAAATACTCATTAATCAGAAGTTTCTGACTGTATAGAGAGTGGTTTCAGCTTTAAAATTAAGCTTTTGTTTTAAAGAACAATGATTCGTTTGATCCTATTCAACTTAAATACAAAAAGCGTATGCAGATTTTGATTGAATTAATGTGGCTTTTTATACAAAACTATTACAGAATCTAAGTAATTGACCTGAATCTGAATAAACCCTGACGCTTTTCATTTGTATGACCTTTATGTGCATTATTTTTAAAGCTGTTGTTTTTATGTGCGCTTTCAGTAAAGCTCAACGGTGGCCGTCATGTTCAGGGCATCTTGCGTGGATTTGACCCCTTCATGAATCTGGTCGTTGATGACACAATAGAAATGGCTCCTGGAGGACAAATGAACACCATTGGGATGGTGGTCAGTACCCGTTACAACAACTTATTATTAGAGGCACAGTGTGTCATTTTCACCACTAGAGGGCGTGTATTCACAACAAATAAACGCATATTTTGATAAGGCCAAGACTGAGTCTGGAAACATGTGAGTTGTGGTCGTTGTGACATCTTACACGACTCCTGCAGAAATCATGTTTATGGATGAGCTGAAGTGTTATATCATGGTAGTATGAAGCAGAGTGAGACTGAAAGATGTCAAAGCGATACAAGGACAGTGATGAGAGACAAGGGCAATGTGACACAAAATCATTGGATTTTGAAGCATTGCTCATCAACATCGGCGTCAGCCACAGCCAGGGCTATGCAACCATGTGAAGGCTACGCCAGACCATATGCGTACACTTGACGCAGAAGTATAAATCAGCCTTAACCGTTCTAATTTTGAATACTAGTTTAGATTGAATTTTTTTAGTTCTTACATGTACTTTTCTCATTTAAATTTTTGTTCAATTTCAGTAATATATATATATATATTTTTCATTAAATAGTTTAAAAGGTATGTGACATCATTAGCATGACAACACAGGACAGGGTCTATGTCTCTATTTAGTTTGAACATTCTTCAAATCATTTGGGATAATGTAAGTACATAATTAGCAAAATATACAGTGGTCTCTCGTTATTTGCTGGAGTTACGTTCTAAAAATCACCCACTATAGGTGAAATCTGCAACTATTATACATGTTTTAGGCTGTGAAACCCCTCACTAGGTACTTTATACAGTTTTCCCAGACAGACAGAATGTATCAATAGAGCTGTGCGGAGAATCTCATAATGAAAGCCTTGATTTGAAGCAGTCAAATATGACAGTTTAAAGCAAAACAGCAATACAGACCTTGGTGGATTATTTCTTTATTTTTATAAATTTTTTGTCATTTCAGGTTATCCGAGGAAACAGTATCATCATGCTGGAGGCTCTTGAACGAGTATGAGAAAGACACAAAGTTTTCCTCTGTATTTTGTTCTCCACAGCCAGCAAATGTAAGAATGGGTTTCTCATGTCTGTTTACAGCAAAGACTCAATAATAAGCAGAAACCCTTGATATTGTTCACAAACGTTCAGTTTGTAGACAACCTTTTTTGTGTATTTCTATATTTTCTTTTTGTATTTGTGTACACAATTCATGATACAGTTTTGTGAATAAATGGACAGTGTGATTATCCAAGTGGTTTTCTTGACCCATGTCTGATTTGTGTAATATTCAACAGGGCTTTTCAGTCATGATTTTTTTTGCTAAACATGTAAATATGTTTTAAATTATGGGGAAATTTGCTTAGTGTTCAAAAATGAGGATTTATATACGGAAAAGACTTTATATGTCATTTTAAATGTTTCAAATACATCATTCAGCGTAAAAAAAATATATATTTATAGTGAAAACACATACTCTGAACTGTGCTTACAAAAATAGAAGTCCATTTCAATTCTTGTTTATTTCTAAAGCACTTTTACAATGTAGATTGTGTCTGTGTCAGTTCTGTTTTCAGAGTTGAAGTTCAGTGTGGTTTCAATGTCCCAGCAGGCGAGCGCTGAAACGGCATTAAAAAAACACTGGAGTAAAATAAATGTAAATTTTCTAAAGACATGGCGCAGATAAATGTAATTGAATGGAGTGCTTCTTGTACATTCTGAGACCCACTTTATATTGTATTTTTAATCAGGCGGTGAAGATCGTTGATTTTTAATGAAAACACCATAAAAGGAACAGCCTACAGATCACTGGAAGCACTTGACCCAGGTTACCGAAAAAGTTCTTCTGCATATACCCCATGTAGTGTTTCCTTCTTGTGCAGTGTATATTATAGACTGTGTACAGAGAGAGCTATAATAACTCAGAAACATATTTATTTAACAGAACACAAGCAGCTCCAACTGCTAACCATCACATGCATTTCAGTCTCTCTCACTGACACCGTAGAACCCAGTAGTTAAACCACCCCACACCCCGTTTTTTTTAGTTTATTTGTTTACAGGGTAAATGCACATTAATACACATTACGGTAAAATTACATATATATCAAAAATGAAATACAATAATAAAACAAAAACTGACTGATGGCAGCACACAATACGGTGTGACACCAGATCGGTGTCTTTGCCTCTTGTTGTTGAATCACTGAATGCCTCCTGAATTGTATGATGCTTTGGACAAAAACATCTGCTGAATGTGTAATGGTCATGTGAAATCAAACAGGACATTATCATCTATGGAAATAAAAGTCACGTTTGTTTAGTTTTTTCTGTTGACCGTCATTTGACAGAACGAAATAGAAAAGTGTTAAATAGAAATAAATGGTGTACAGTATCTCACTTTTCAACTGTCCTCGTAGCTAAAGTTTTATATAGACAATTGTAGATGTGTTAAAGCTTTTCCATTTCACAGCATTTAAAAATGATCTCTGAAATGTATTGAAATCCATAAAACAGGTTAAAACAAAAAGTTCCCCTCTAAATGTATTTTCATTTGTAATGAGTAAAAGAATGATTTAATGTTTTATTTAAGTTATTATCGTTAGTAATATGATTTAGTACTGTTTTGTTTATTAAATGCTGCTTGGATATATTGTTTATATGTTTAACAATGAAAGTTGAAAATGCCTGTTTGTTATTTGAAGGTTAAATAAGGAGGCGGGAAGAAGTGTCATCAGAGCTTCAATAACAAACATACAATATCTTTTAGGAAATAATTTTGGTACATCAAAAAGTGTATGAACACCTGACCAGCTAATCCGGCTAAAAGCAGTGTTTAAAATGTCACTAAAATGCAGTATCCACGGCTTTCACCAGGCTTCCTTTGGGCCTGTAATGAGCGTAAAAAAAGTGCACCTTCTTTATTATTTAACTGACTAAACAAATTAATTTTATTGTCAAACCAATATTTGCTTTTTATAAAATGTGTCTATTCTGCATGAAATAGTGAAGTGGGGAGAAATTATGCTTATATATTATACAAATGACTGCACCTCAAAGGACCCCTCTGTCAAGCTCCTAAAGTTTGCAGACGACACCACGCTTATTGGCCTCATTCAGGACGGTGACGAGTCTGCTTACAGACAGGAGGTTCAGGAGCTGGCTCTCTGGTGCAGTCACAACAACCTGGAGCTGAACACGCTCAAAACAGTGGAGATGATAGTGGACTTCAGGAGAAACCCCCCTGCTCTCCCCCCACTGAGCATCATGGACAGCACTGTGGCTGCAGTGGAGTCATTCAGGTTCCTGGGCACCACCATCTCTCAGGACCTGAAGTGGGACACTCACATGGACTCCATTGTCAAAAAAGCCCAACAAAGGCTGTACTTTCTTCGTCAGCTGAGGAAGTTCAACCTGCCAAAGGAGCTGCTGAAACAGATCTACACCTCCATCATTGAATCAGTCATCTGCACTTCAATGACTGTCTGGTTTAGCTCAGCTACCAAATATGACCTTCGAAGACTACGTCGAATAGTTCGGACTGCTGAGCGAATCATTGGTACAACCCTCCCTACACTCCAAGAACTGGACTTATCTAGAGCGAGCAGAAGGGCTGCCAAAATCACTCTGGACCCCTCACACCCAGCACACTGCCTCTTTAAACTGTTACCTTCTGGTCGACGCTACAGAGCACTGCGCACCAGAACAGCCCGACACAGAAACAGTTTCTTCCCTCAGGCAATCCATCTCATGAACACTTGATGATAATAATCGTGGAACCAACACCACTACTGCTGTACACTCTTACGCACACATACACTTATTTAACAACACACTTTTCATGCCATTTGCACATAACAAATACACTTGTTACACACACATACACCTATTTAACAACACACTTTACATGCCAATTTGCACATAACAGCTGCACATATAATGTTGTATATAGTAACACACCTGTACATACACTTGTCCATTTGTATATTTGCATTTAACACTTACTTCTATTTTTTAAAATATATTTATTATCTGTTTTTTGTCTTGTCTCTGTAATTCTGTTGCACTGTAGAAGCTCTGTCACGAAAACAAATTCCTCGTATGTGTGAACATACCTGGCAATAAAGCCCTTTCTCATTCTGATTCTGATATTAACCACCATGATTTTTTCTTGTTTTTAACCAATCTATGATGCATCCCAATTCGAATTCTTTCCATCCTAAATAGTATTTGAAAATAGTATGTCGTAAATCGTAGTACGTTAAAAAGAGTATGTCAAAAGTTCCTGGATGGTTTACTGTTTCCGGTCAAAATTTTAGTGTAGAACCGTCCATACTATTGCTGATATTGCCCACAATTCATTTCGCGTTGGACGTGAATTCGATTAGAACTACTAACGCGGGTAAAAAGTGCAAATAAACTACAAACATGAAAGACGCACGAGACAAAGCATCAAGTAGACTAGGGGTGCTCAACCCTGTTCCTGGAGAGCCACCCTCCTGCAGATTTCAGTTGCAACCCATATCAAACACACCTGCCTGTAATTATCAAGTGCTGTTCAGGTTCTAATTAATTGGTTCAGGTGTGTTTGATCAGGGTTGCAACTAAAATCTGCAGGAGGGTGGCTCTCCAGGAACAGGGTTGAGCACCCCTAAAGTAGACCAATGACTAAGGCCCCGTTTACACTAGTGCGTTTTAGTTTTAAAACAGCGTTTTAGCATGAAAACGATCCGCGTCCACACTAACGTTTCACCCAGCGTCTTAACAGATCTCTGTCTTCACTATGCCACCAGAAACGTATATCACGTGACCATTCCCGCACTCTGTTGTCTTACATTTAATTTAGCCAAATTGTAGTGGCTATTTTCTTTAAGGAGGCTCTCTCAGTGGTCAAGAAGACAAATTCTTACCCGAAGTGTCTTTTAAAGTTTTATTCTTTGCAAAGAAGGTCAGACAGTCATACAGCAACGCAGGTTTCTGCAGAGTGTGAGACACCGAAACAAAGTGTGTTCTCTTTTTATCTACTTTGCTAAGCTCACAAGGTCAGGAATGACATAGAGAATGAATCACAGTTACATCAACGCACAAATTTAACCTTTGATTGTCTATATTTCAGTCTTAACTACCACCTGAACATATAGCTTGTTAAATCACCATGTAGGTACCCAGATCTTGTTTGGCGATAAACAGATTTTAAAGTGTTTTTTTCCGATTTTTTTCCTACAGTCTTGGGGGCTCGTCCGGGATATATCTGGTGAGGTAAGAGAATTTTATTCATATTACCTGATTAGGTATATCCTGTTTTATCTATAGAATTTTTTAGATTAGGGAGGTTATCCTACACAGGGATTGTGTAGATGTTTTAGGTTATCCTACACAGGGATTGTGTAGATGGTTATCATACACCCCGAAGGTGTAGAAGATGGGATATCCTGCATAGTTGTGTTCCTGTACCCGATTAAATTTGGGTTGAACAATTGTGTGGTTGAAGATTTACTTAAAGTAACAAATGAATATAAAACATCCATGGCTATCGAAAATACAGTTTTTACAGTGAAGGCTGGTCTGCCATCTGCCGGTGACGCTATAGCCATGTGCGCTTGACGAATAAGGGAAGGATACGCAATGACCCAAAGCCCCAATCACGTAGCGAATCTCAGCAGCCACGCCTCTGTTTTCAAAGATATCCGTCTCCCCCCATCCACATTGAGACGCAGCGGCAGCGTTTCAGAATTAAAACGGCCTCTCCAGCGTTTTCAAAACGCTCCGTTTTCGCACCTCGAAAACTCCGGCGTAGTGTGAACGGATGGCGTAACCGTACCAAAACTTATGCGTTTTAAAACGAAAACGCAGTAGTGTAAACGGGGCCTAAGGCTGTGTCCGAAACCGCCTACTACTCAGTAGGTACTGCATTTGAATTTAAACGTGCTACTTGGCCGTTAGGAGAGTACGCTCTATACAGTATGAATGTGAGAAGTATGAATAAAATTCGGACGTACTATATCTGCCGTTTTGTCATGGTCATGTGACCTACCTGTGTCAGAATGGGCTTTACTCCCATTCATGAAATCTCTCGCAGGGCATCATGGGATATCGCAGAGTGCATGGGATGCACTATTTAGAAAATCGCCAGAAGTAGTATGTCATCCAGGTACTTCTCACATCCTGATTTTCGAATACTATGAATTCAGACATACAACTCCGCTCGCATGCTGATTTTAGTGTACTATATAGTATGGAAGTATGCAGTTTCGGGCGCAGCCTATAGGATACTCAAAAGGGACTTTGAGTAGGCTAAAGATGTTTGTTTTAATGTTAAAATTTTAATGACATTGTCTGTGTTATATTTCATTTGCAACAACAATACTGAAATTTTTGGACATCAATGTCTGAATGCAAAATTATCCAAAGACCTGAGGAGATTTCGCTGCATGAAAGACTCGTGAGTGGGAGATTATCCTGCTGCTACTTCAACAGTAAGGTAAGAAATTAAATATGAAAGAAATGTGGATGATTGACAGGGCTCATAACTCAGCAACATAGCAAACGAGGACGTAGTATGTCTCAAAGCTCGCACACTCTTCTGCTACACACTCAAAAGTATATACTTTTCCTTCAAGAAAAAGTACATACTTTTAGGGCGTAGTATAAGTATGCGACGCAGCACTAGAGACTTTTGTTTTGCCGGAGAGCTGACCGGATGTGCCAGTGACGTCAGGCGGCTGGTGTATGCGCGCACTCTGAGGCTATGTGGAGAGTAGTGATGATGTCGGAGGAGGTTGGTAAGAAAGTGCAGGCGGTGGTGGAGCGGGTGAATCAAGCGGTTTCCCGACGCCCGAAGGTCAGTTTTCCGTCGCTTTTATTTAAGCCACACACGAGACGACAATATACTTTTCAAACACCTTGAAAGGCAAACTCTCCACTCGTGCTTACCGTGTTGTTATGGCAGGGTTATGTAATCTGTTCAACCTTTACACATATAGTAACGAGGGATGAGTGACAGCTGATGGTGTAAGGAATAACTAAGTAACACTTTTTAAAAACACAATGTATACAGAAGACATAATGAATGTGTGAGAGAGGATATTTGAACAGCGTGTGCTCAAGGAGAAGGACACTGGATGAATGAAAGCATGTTGCGTGAATTATCTGATTCCCAGCAGTCACGCTTCTGCAAATATACACGACACGCGGTAATTACACGCACTCTAAGGTGAATGACAGTAATATTAGGTCCTTAAATGGCAAATTTCACTGTATATACATGGAGCATATATATTGACAAATTAATACGATAAAAAAGGTTTATGGCTGAATAATCTGTTTATGTTGTATATTAGCAATCAACACAATTTTCCTATTTTGACATTTTATAGACCATTTCAATGTGGTCGTGCCATTGGCCTTTAAACATTTCCTGCTTGTTATCATACTACATCATTACTTCAACAAGAGGCAATTCAATTATATTTTCACTTTAAAACAGCTATCATTTAATTATTTATCAATATGCAGACCTTTTTGGATTCTCGGAAGCTATGGAAATTAAAAATATAAAACAGGAAATACATTAGGACCATTGTTATTGTCTACATTCCTCCAAATGGTCTATAAAACGTAAAACTAATGAAAAAAATATTTTATTATCCATGTCAGTTAGTTTTGAATATTGTTTTTAAGTTTTAGGGTAACTGACTAGAGTTCTTAATTTATTTATTGTAATTATTATTTTTCCCTCAGACATATATCTTTTAAGATACATAACCAATTCAAAATATTCCACATAATTTTGGGTCAGTTCAGTCCTGGCTTTGTGTTTGATGTATTAAAAAAACCTTTTGTTAAATTATCTTAAATTTAAGTTATTTGCTGTCAAAATTGTTATTAAAAACCTTTTTATCATATCTCATGCACTTTGTGGACTGATTTTATTTGTTTAAAAAATAAACATGACACGGTGAACGAGTGAACAATCAGTAAACAATTTTTATCGTATATGCATGAAGCAAATGTATTGAAAAAAGATTAAAATGGGTTATGGTTGGATGAAATGATTTCATGTCAGATTTAATGTCATGAAGAGCAGTTGAGACTTTGCTGTATTGTAATAACCAAGGCAGATTATATTTTTTAAATTGTCAAACATTTTATAAAAACTAGAGGAAAAATGATTTATATTATATAAGATATTTACTGCTATCTTATAATGCATTTGAAAGTGAGCATTTTTGAAAGTTTTAGGGAAACAACTTCTTTAAGAACAATAATATTAATTTTTTTCTCAGACAAATTTCATTTTAAATGCATAACCATTTCAAAATACTCCACATATAATTTTGGGTCACTTTAGTCCTGGCTTTGTATTTAATGTATTAAAAATGACTTTTTGTTAAAATATCAGAGGTTTTATGGTGTTATAAAATGTTATAAAATACATTTAGCTTTTCATATCATATTTCACAGACTTTGTGGACCGATTTTATTTGTTTGAAAATTATTTTTATGTTATTTATTTTGTTAGATACATGGCAAAGTACGTTTTAAAGAGGCAAACTTTTCAGACTAACACATTTGGGGTTTTTTTTTTTTAGAAGCAAATAAGTTACAGGTTGCACAAATCTTGACTGCTTTTGAGTGACCATGAGTTACTAATTCATTCTGGAGGTAATTATCTATAAAGTTCATACAATGGTGTACTCAAACAGAATTTGCCCTTTTTGTTTTTTTTTAAAGGAAAAAAAGTATATTTGTAAATATTAAGTTTTTTCAGTGTGGTTCATATGTAATATAAGAAGTGTAATACATTTATTTTTTAACACATTTATTTATTTATTAAATGCAGTTATAACAATGTTACATTGAAAATGCTGAAATTTGCAGACATTTGTTCATGAGATTTATAGAATAGAATATACAAATATTGATCTGTACATTCGTAAATATCTTACATTCTTTTAAATATGTTAATACACTGTAAAACAATTTCAAAGTACTCTTATGAGCCTATTGACCTTATATTATGTTAAACTGACTTAAAACAGTCTGTGTAACTTATAAAATTAAATTAGAACAGGATTAACTTAGTTTAATAAGTTACAATGACCTAAAAGATGCTGTCAGGAATAATTGATTATCTAACTTTTTACAGTGTAGTATTATTCTGTATTTTTGTGTAAATATGAGTATGTCATAAACAAATGTACAGCCTAACATGGGAATCAGACGAATATCTATTTTAGCAGACTATTATTAAAGTTGTAAAATAATTTCAGGTTATTTATTCTTGAGGTGCTTTGCATAAATGGAAGTCATTTTTCATTAAGGGGGATTTTTGGGCTTAACCATATAAAAGCAAAGTTTATTTAATATTAACACTTCTCAATAGCACTATCATAAGAAAAAAACTGTCTTTTGTATTGCAGACGTTACCATGTATACCCCCACGACTGGTTGCAGTTAGTAAGACGAAACCTCCAGAAATGGTGGTGGAGGCTTACAAACATGGACAGCGAAACTTCGGAGAGAATTATGTGAGGAAATAATTAAGTCGGCATATTTCTAAGTCTCTTTATCACATGTATTTTATTATAGTTATCCAATTTATCCACAGGTAAATGAACTTGTTGAGAAGGCTTCCCATCCCCAGGTATGAAGTCAGATAGGTATTTGTTTAATAGTCGTTTTTTTATTGAATGGCTTTCATCAATGTAAATTGTCTTTGTAGATTTTGTCGTCCTGTCCTGAAATAAAGTGGCATTTCATTGGTCATCTGCAAAAGGGTAACGTCAACAAACTCCTGGGTGAGTCAGCCTTGATTAATCTACAGATTGATTTTAACATCTATTATTTACAGTCTAGATTTTACTGCAGAAGGAATTATTTATTGAAGTAAAGATTTAGGACCTGGTTATTTATTTATTTTTATTCAGATTGAACTCACTATCATTAAATTCATTTACAGGTGTCCCAAACCTTTATATGGTAGAGACGATTGACTCTGTGAAACTGGCTGAAAAAGTCAACAGCTCATGGCAAAAAATAAAAGCAGCCAACACACAGAAGTTAAAGATTATGGTTCAGATCAACACCAGTGGAGAGGACAGTAAGTGTTCTGATAATTGTTTATCACCTATTAACAAAATGACCATGTGATCTAACAGATCTGTGTTTAAAAAATCAGGTTGGACAGTGTTTGGTATTGTGTGTGTGCCTTCTGTAACTTCTGAACTGCAAATCATTTATTATTTTGGAACGTAAAGCTACAGTGGTTTCCCCGGTTGCAGCAATTTTATTTTAGTTGTTCGTTTTAATATACGCCAGTTTACCAGGAAATCATGATTTCTTAAGGATTTTGCAAATTATTTGTGCAATATTAGAGTTAAAATAAATACTTAAAGGTCATTTGAAGTGCTTTGGAAAAATGTAACATTGTGATATTTTATTCTGTGATCCGTGTTGCGATATGAATGCAATTTCACTAGATGAGTTGAATAACTGTTTGGAAAGTGTTGATTATTTTAATAAATCGTCTACAAGCATAGATAAATTCAATAAAGAAAAGTATCTTAGTTAAATAAACAGTGTTTTATTGTTTTCCCGAGGAGTCGAACTCTATTCAGGGATGCAGTAATTGTATAATCAAATGTAAAATAATACTTTATAGGCTACTTTTTATAAACAATTTAATAAAATTAATCGGTATTCATTTTTTAAAGTTACACACTGTACATTTTCTTAGGCCTGAATGCTTTCAAAACCCTCACAGTTTCTGACTGAATGATAACCTTGTATAAAAATACCACGGTTTCACAGTATCATGGTATTGTGGTTACTGCTCTAAAATAAGTTGTTTTTAAATGCCTGTGTAAAAAAATAAAAATGTTTTTCCTGTTGAACACAATTTATTTTATTTTAAGAAACATATTTCGGAACAGGAAACATGTCAGGCTAAATAATACAAATAAATCATTGACTTCTGCTCTCTTCACTAGTTTCAAAAACACAGATTTCTTTACAACACAAGAAATACATAAAAAAGCCTACAGTTGAAGTCAGAATTACTAGCTCCCCTGAATTATTAGCCCCTTGTTTATTTTTTCCCCAATTTCTGTTTAACGGAGGCAAGATTTATAATGCAGCCCTATTTAGAAATGTGCATTTTTTTAAAATTTGATGTTGGACATAATCTCTAGTAAAACAAGAAGAAAGGACGGGGCATTGTGTAGCTCCTCCCCCCTTTCAAGACAGCCAATCGCATTTAGTCTATCACAACTCTGCCATTTAATTGTTGAGCTAAATTGCGTTACAGTCTATAATGGTAATATGTAGTCTGACTCGCTGTTTCTCTGCTTTAAGACAGCTTTCTGTCTAATTCAAGTCTTGTGGTAGGTGTCGACTTGTGTATGTGATCTATGCGTCTCTCGTTCTGCGTCTCTCACTACTGAGGCAGACCGTACCTGTGTGCTGCGGTGGTTCACGTGACATTAACGCAAGAGCAGACTGTAGTCACCTCAAAGGAAATCATATTTATGCTGTCAGTATCCCTATATAGTACTATAAACTGACATTGTGTAACAGATTTGATTGAATCTCCTAGTTCCCTGTGTACTGACTGTGTGTGCCCGTTTTCAGTGTTTTCCTCCTTTTGGCTTAGAGAGTGACTAATAAGTTCAGATCAACACTGTTTTGGCTACTGTTGATTTCATCGACAGCAATAGCGTCTTGAAGGGGGAGGGATGTATCAAATACAAAGCATTTGATTGGTCAGCAGACCAGAAACTGAAGCACGAGGTGATGTCCAAAGATTTTTATTTTATTTTGCCGAAAGTGTCCAATCTAAAACTTAAATGTTTATTTTGTCTCTGTTTTGAAGCACACTGGATTATACATTTTCTTAAGAGTATTATTTTGATTTCGCGGGAACTTTTAATTTGCAATTCTGGCTAGGCATGGGCCGGTATAAGTTCCTGCCGGTATAATAACCTTGAATAAAAATATCACGGTTTCACGGTATTGTGATTACTGCTCTAACATATATTCTTTTTAAATGTCTGGGTAAAAAACTACAACTTTTGTCCCCTTTTAAAACAATATATTTTATTTTTTGAAAGATTTACAATATTTTGGAGCAGTAAACATGACAGGCTAAATAATTAAAATAAATCATTGACTTCTGCTGTCTTCATTAGTTTCGAAAACACAAATTTCTGTACAATTTAAAACGGCATCTTGGGATATTTTTTCTGCTGAACATACTGTTGTTCTAAAAAACTCAAATAAAATTATTTTTAAAAAGAATATAATAATACCTTAGCAACGGTATTACAGGAATTTTGGCGGTTTTAAAACCTTGACTTCACCAAATCGCGGTATACCTTGAAAAAAGGTTATCATTCCATGGCTAATTCTGGCCTGGGCCGACGGTGAGCACCTGTCAGGCTAGTTTGTTTCGTGTGTTCCGCACATAACCTTTTATCATGTTCATGTTAGTGGGCGTTTGCCAGATTTAGCATATATGATTGGTATTAGCACAGCTCTCTGATTGGCTGTTGAGCTACGGTTCAGATAGCAAATCGTAGCATGAGGACAAAAACTAAAGTGGCGAAAGTAAGCAAATGAAGCAAGTCAAGGGGGAAGACAAAACAGCTGGCTGTCATTTTGTCGCATTTCTTAAATATTTGCAAACTATATGAAATATCAGAAATCTGTATGCACAAATCCCTTTCACAGCAAAGTGCTGTGAAAGTTATACGCAAAGGCTATTATTGTTTGTGTGTGTTCTGCACTAGTTTGAGGTTACCTTCGTGGAAAGAAGATACAGACTACTGTCACCAGCAGGTATAGAGAGGTACATCTTATGCAAGGCACAAACCACAATCTAGTTTCCATCAGCTGTCGTATGTTCTGGCTCAGAACGGACCAAATTCAGCAAATGTGAGGCAAAAAACATAGTCTATGTTCATCGGTGGTAGTTTTTTGACTTGGTGTGACCCTCGATTTAGTGTTTATTACTGTGAAGTTAAAAAAGGTCACAGACTTTCCGTTATTGCCATCATTCTGTCAATTTTTAATGATTAAATGATGCTGTAAACACTTATGTGAACCTTATTGCAACACTAGTAAATGAAATTATACGAATCAGACACAGCTGGATCTTTGCATATTTGGGTTTTGTTATGAAACCACTTGAGATGCTTTATTTTTGTTCTTTGTTTGTAAAATCATGCGATTCTCAGCTGGAAGCATCATAGTGAGGCTTAGCTTTGTTTTGCAGTGTTGTCCAAAAAAGCTTATTTCAAAGGTTCAGATGTTGTTTCATTCACCTTCTGACAGCGTGATTTCGCAATGGTGCATGTCAAACAAAAACATTTAAAGCTCATGATTTTTTTTCTCAGTGTATCAGATAACTGTTTTTCTGGAGCCTCAGCGTGATCATTTCTCTGGGATGTGTTTCATCAGGTAAACATGGCCTGCCGCCTGATGAGACTGTAAACATGGTAAAACACATTGCCTCTCAGTGTCCAGCTCTTGATCTCGCCGGGCTTATGACGATCGGCCGTTATGGTTATGACCTCAGTGATGGCCCCAATCCTGATTTCCAGGTGCGTTACATCAAATGGGTCACTAGCTGGCTTCACTTACCCAAAATGTATACTTTGACTTACAATCACACACACTACATTCTTGCACATACAACCTGCATCTATAAGAAGGTAGTGTGTGTTTGTAAGGCTTTGTTTACATTAAATGTCGTTCAGGGAAGATATCTGTTGCAGCTAAGGCCCAATCTCAATTCTATTTCTGTACCCCTTCCCCTTCCCCTTGGCCCTTACAATTGAGGGTTAAGGGGAAGGGCTTCAAAACTTACCCCTAAGAATTGGGACAGCACTTCAACACCTGCACACGTCATCATATGTCATCGTGACCTCTTGCCTCATATGACGATCACGACTGCTGTAGTTATTCCAGTTGTGTTATTTTTTTGGTGTTTATCTTCAGGAAATCACTGAAGGCGTATATTATGTTATCATAACGATCTAATGTGGCAATAAGATCGTAACTGTACTGTGTATTTACTCCGTGGCCATACTCATCTATGTAAACACACGAAAACAACATTAACATTATAGCAGACACTGTAAAAGCTCATTCCCAGCCACTAGACATTACTGACAGGGTATTTGAGGGTCATCGTGTGTCAGAATGTTCTGGGACGGCTATACATGAGTTATGGTTATGGATTATAGATTGCGAAATTTAGCTCTTTTTTTTTGCATTTAAAAAAAAAAGCATGAAGGTAAAACACGAACGCGGTTATGAATATATTAAAACATATGTTTGTTTGTCGTAAAAATTCGTAATAATGACAAAAAATACTAATCTGTGGATCTTCTTACTTCCGGGTTCAGCTGTGGCAGGTGTATTCTGGGAAATTTTCTTACCCCTCCGTTTTAAGTGTGGTCCTGAAAAATCTTCGTTCGATGGGGTGTATACCCCTCGCCCTTAGCCCTACGCCTTCAAGCTAAAGAGAATTGGGACACCACTACCCCTTCACATGAACGCGCAAAACGAGGGGTAGGGGTATAGGGAAGGGCTAAGGGGTAGAATTGGGATTGGGCCTAAGTAGGCCTTGTTTACCCTTCGTATTAAAGAATTAGTTAACCCAAAAATGAAAATTGTGTTAATTACTCAGCCTCATCTCGGTTCAATCTCAAGACCTATGTTTATCTTCAAAACACAAAAAAAAGCTCCATTTAGATTACACATTTTCCCCAATTCTGCATGATTTGCTTCACGTAGGCTGTCATAGAAATTCATAAAAGACTAATGCGTATCATATCGGGATGCAATATTTTGTCACTTTCTTTTGTCACAACATGTCTGTGACGCTTCACAACTTTGTCGCATAAAGTCTAGCACACAGGTGTCAAACTCAGTTCTTGGAGGGCCGCAGCTGCCTTCGGGAATTGAGTTTGGGACCTGTTTATTAGATTGATAGCTCAGGAAAAAAGCACATGCATCATTACCCCAGTCTTTAGTGTCACAGAAATCATTATAATATACAGATATCAGAATGCTCGAGATTAATCCCAAGAAACTCGTTTCGCTGTTTAAAAATGTAAAGATTCTTATATAAATGGAATAAATTTGTTTAATCAGGTCAGTTCAATGCATCTTGAAACAAACTAACAACATGATAAAAGGATTTTGAAATGAAATGAAATTCATTTAACGAACGTGTATGTTTTTTTTGTTTTCCTCTAGCTGCTGTTGAAATGTCGTGTTGAAGTTTGCGAGAGTCTGAAGATCCCATTGGAGCAGGTTGAGCTCAGTATGGGCATGTCTACTGACTTTGAACATGCGGTAGGTCACTATCTTGCGGTTTTGTTTAGTTTTTCCGAATACTAATGCTAAGTCAATCTCTAAACCATCTATAATGTTGCTCCATTCAGATCGAGGTTGGATCCACCAACATACGTGTTGGCAGCACCATTTTCGGCACTCGCGAATATCCCAACACCCCAAGCCCCAGTCCGGAGAAAAAGCCAAAGGTCGTATGTGAGGAAGCTGCTAGAAAAATGGACCGGCTTACCGTCACAGAGCAGTGAACGATGGGGAAAAACAGGTTACTAACTGAACAAAATATGGGACTTCTTGGGTTTCTTCCCAATGACTGGGCTCACCATTCACCAGTCAAGGGCCTTTAATAAGTCTTAAATAACGCTACTGACCTTCTATGGCAAGAAAGAAGCGCAATTTATTAACTGGAATACTAAATTTGCTTCCTGAAGGTGTTTTTATTGTTGAAAGATCTCCAGAAGTGTCCTCCAGCCCTGTGTAAATTACTTGTCGGATTTGCTAAATTTTTGTTTTCTAACAGATACAGGGTCAGCACATGCTCCGTTTTGTTGTGCCAATCGTAGACGTGAAGTATAATTTCTGTCATTTTCGTTTGCTTAGACAACGTTTGCGGCCCATTTTAACATTTAAGTGAAGTTCCTAGAAGTGTGTAGGTATATTTTATAGTCTGTGCGTATCATTGAGTTCGAGATCATGTAAATGATATAAATAGCACATTTTATAGTGTTGCTTAAAGGGGTATTTCACCCAAAAATGAAAATTCTGTCAACATTTACATGATCAAAACCAGTTTAAGGGTTTATTAATTGTGTTTTGTTGAACACAAAGGATATTGCAGAATGTTACCATTGTAAATTGCCAAAGCCAATGCAACCATTGACTACCATACTAGAAAAAACAAAAACTCTGGAAGTCAGTGTTTACAGGTTTCCAACATTCTTCGTCTCCTTCTGTATTCAAGTAAATGATGACGAAATGTTCGTTTTTGGGTAAACTATCCCTTTAAGTATCCACTTGTCGTCAATGAGACGTTTCAGGACTGATGTGTGTGTGTGCGTGTGATGATGTTGTAACACGTAGTATTTCATGTCCCTTTAAACACTAGCGTCGAATTTGGTGCCGATTTGAGAACAGAACATAGAAATGCAATGAAAATAAGCAGAGAGATGAACAGGAGTTTGGTGTTTTGGAGGAGTTGAGGGTCCGAGGCCTTTTACTATGCAAGAGAGAGATCTTAGATGCTTGTTTAGAGGCGTTCACATTTTTAAGTTTGGATTAATGCAGTGTTGTGTCCAACTAATGGGTTTGCTGTTTGTGGTCCACAATCAAAATTAACGTTTTGTTGTTTTCAATCCAAGTGTTAAATCACATCTTGTGTTGTTTTGTCAGTAGATAGATGCATATTATATTTCATTGATTTAGGTGAGTTGAGCAATAAAATAAAAATTAAATTAAATGGTTTCTTTGGCATATGTAGATGCAGCGGTCGAAATGTGTGTGTTATGGGAATGTGCTATTGAAATGTGTTATTTCCTTCAGCTTAGTCCCTTTATTCATCAGGGGTCGCCACAGTGGAGAGAACCACCAACTTATCCAGCATATGTTTTATACAGCGGATGCCCTTCCAGCTGCAATCTAGTACTGGGAAACACACCCATACACTCTCACATGCACACGCACACACACACATACTACGGCCAATTTAGTTGATTCAGTTCACCTATAGCACATGTCTTTGGAGGACACCCACACCAACACAGGGATAACATGTAAACTCCATACAGAAATGCCAACTGACCCAGCCATGACTCAAACCAGGGACCTTCTTGCTTAAGGTGACAGTGCTAATCACTGAGTTACCATGATTTAGAATGTTCAGAGTAAAATATAATTTTGTTTTATTTAGTTAATTACTCATGAAATTTCTTCCAAATGTAAACATTTAAAAGCCTTTTATTCCATAATATAACTAAACTGGTGTCATGTACCATGTACATAATACAAAACATTGTAACTGTTAATAAATATTTGGTGGGATAACAATATTTAGTGATTTTTCAATCACAATAAATGAAACATTTGTTATTCTGAGCAATTGCCATTTTCTGTGAAAATGCTCTGAGTGACAATTTATTTAAAATTTGGATGAAATATTACGGGTGATTTTTTATTTTTATTTTTATTATTATTATTTTTTAATAGAATAAAACAATTATTGACATTCTACTCAAAGCTAATAAATCCAGAAAATCTGAAGATAATATAAAAAGATGTTTTTATATGCATCTTGTGTAATGCATAATGATAGCTAATTAATTGTATTTTATTAGTAAATAAAAATGATGTCTTTATTTCTTGGGTTAAATTATTATCAGTTCCCTTCAGCACCTCCATATTTGAACCAACTATTCTCTGTCTGACTTTTGTTCATTAACACGAGGGACCTGTCAGGGAGGGCTGGGCGATATGGCAAAAATGCAATCTTCGTAATCATTTTCAGTATTGAATGATAATGATATATATTTTAGAATAAGTTGTTAATGGCTCCAGATTTGAGAGTACCCCAACAATCACTGAAGCCACAAAAATTAGAGGCTCCATTAAATTATTAAATATTTATCATATAATATCATATATTTAAATCATTAAATATTTAACATATAAATGGCATAACATTTTAAATAAAAATTGAAATGGCATACATTTTCGGAGGCCAAAAATTAGATAAATCTCTAATACCAACACACATAAGGATTATCAGTGTTGCACATTTCTGCTGTGTGGCTCTTTGGTCAATGGCTCCAGAGCTTATCATAGTTATTGAAACAAATTTTATCACGATTCAATGTAATTATGATTTATTGGCCCAGCCCTCCTGTCAGGGATGTCCACTGTCCCCACTTCTTTTTACCAAAGTGACGGAACCCCTCTCGATAGCTTTAAAAGCAACTAAATTGTATAAAGGAATAAAAAGACGGGGTACTGATCAGTATCTGTCATTATATGCTGATGACCTTTTGCGTGACCCCATATCCAGCTGGATTCAGGATATAAATTAAACTTATAAAAAAAGTGAAGTGATTTCCCCATAAATAAATTGGCTTTGCAAATCCCACAAGAGGCATTACCCTGACATATCTGTGTTAATATTAACATTTAAAATATCTTGGCAGTAAATATGAAACGCTCCATTTTTCCCTTGTTTTTTCCAATCATAAAGTTTAACTAAAATAAATGAAAGCCGATATAGAAAGGTCAATAACAATTCATTCAAGGAAAGTCAAACAGATCAGATAAAATACAGAAACCAGGACATTGTTTATGACTGCTATATGTATAATGTTTTAAGACCAAGTGAGCAGTGAAGTATGCGCATGCACACAGTGTGCACAGATAAATAGTTTATTATTACAAAGCTCAAATGACACCTATCAATACAGAGCTGCATTAACATAGAAATACCCTTCAACATTTCACATTACATGGAGGATTTTGTCATTTTGTCATGCAAACCAGCAGTTTTATAAACGGTACTTGTAAGAAGCCAGTACAAAATATTTCCAAAGATCCTATAAACAACATATACTGTAATCTCAAACAAAACTGACCCTTTCGATTAAATTACAGACATTCCTGCTCATCATTTATGTACCTATTGGAGGAATATTTGAAATCCGGTCAATGAAAAATAAATAAATAATGAAACAGAACATCAAGAACAACAACAATTTTCTAAATCACAAAGTAAGAAAATCCCGAAATTATGGATCAACAACACAAATCACATCTTGTAAGTCAAAAACTATGAAAATCCCGAAATTCTGGATAAACAGCTACAGAGTACGCTACAATCAATTAGCTTAAATCATTTCCCGTCAAAAACCTGAATCTCATCTCAACCTGAAACCTATCCGAGGGTGTTTGGATCCCAAAAATGGCCAGAACATGAAAACAAAGCCACAGATTTGTCAACGTCTTCAATATATACATATTAAAAATAGTGAGAAATGATTAGCTGGCTTGATTCTTCACATTTATGGGCAATGCGACCTTAAAGTCAACAGTAGTTTCCATGCACCCATAGTGATCGTCACTGAAAAGGCGTAACTTTTTTATATCATACTTTGTTATTTGAACACTTGAACAACATTCGTGACATGAAGCATTTAGGTTATGGTTCTTTTATGATAAATGGGTATCACTGAATCCAAACGCTGAAGTTGAACCGAACAGAATTGAAAAAAATAAAAAAGACTGAAATGAAGGACTGAGGATTGTTTTTCCATGCTTGAGAATCGAAACGGCGATGTATGTTACTTGGGTTATTGTCTTTGTACTGTTGTCTGCTTTTCACACCAGCTTTTTGGCCTCGAAGAAGCTCTTGAGATGCTTCATTTGCCAGATGCCGGTGATGAGGAGGATGACGGTCTGAGCGATGGACCACCACAAAACACGCTGGTTCGTGCTCTCGCTCGTCATGCGAAAACGCTCCTCGCGGTACTGCGGAGAAATAATCTTCTGTCAGCCCAAAATCAAGCAAATGCCACAAAATTGAGGAGTTTCCAGTTTCTAAACTCCTGCATAGTTGATAGAGGAATCGATTGCTAAACTTCTTGTGTGTTGTACATGTGGAGACTTGCTACTCATTTTTAAACATTTAAAACAATTTAATCTGAGATAAACTTGAAATAACAATGTGTTCTTTATTATTACAGCTGATACGGCTTTTCATTACCCATGTGATGTATGTAGTAAGAATTAGGGCTGCACAATATATCGCTTCAGCATTGATATCGCAGTGTGTGCATCCGCAATGATCATATCACTGGATCTCCGATGTTGAGTCTGATGTGTGATTATAGAGGCACTGCAAAGTTGTTGTTTTTTTTCAGTTAGGTACAAGAAATTCTGCCATTTGTAGGTGTAACAAAGATTATATAATTTTTTTTAACTATGAATATTATACAGTGTTTTTTACACTTGCACTGCAAAAAAAAATCCTTTTCTAATTAAGTCGGATTTCTAGTCCAAGTATTTAAATTTCAAACCCAAAACTATTATTTTACTTACAGCGTTGGCAGGTTATTTTGATTCTTTTGAAGAAAAAATGCTTTATACTTATTTGATTTTCACAAAACAATATTTTACTTCAGATTAGTGGTGTAACGGATCACAAATCTCACTGTTCGGATTACACTACTGTTTTTAAGTCACGAATCGGACCATTTTTTGGACCAGCTAGACAAGTCGTTTGCTTTCCATTTATACAAAAATATTATTGCAAAAACCATTGGTGTTAACAAACAGAACTTAGAACCTGTAATTTTATTAAGAATAAAAATCAAGAAAGAACCAGGTAAAAAAAAGGAAAATATTCAATAAGAAAAATGCTGCTGTTGCTGATAATGCTAAATATAGAAATCTAACATCTTGTACAACAAATCATATTTATTTTCATTTAATGATTCAACAATTCACACATAAAACTTCATGTTTCATTATAGGGGGATCATTTTTGAAAACCTATTCAGTGACATCATTATGATGGTTGTTTGTTGCCACCTGTTGGTTACATAATGTAACTGCTAAAAAAATCCAACAGCGTCAAGTTCCATTAAACAGTGATTTTAATCTTTACCATAAACATCAGTGTTTATATCTGAACTATAAACTGTTCTCCCAGTACTTCTGGGAGAAGCATTTTGGTCCCACCACAACTTTTTCCTTCATCATATTTTACAGGGAAGCCAAAATGCTTTCATACACTCTGCCATTGTTATAAATGTTTTGTTAACCTACAAATTCAAAAAAGTTAGTAATCTGCGGGCCACATGCGTTCTGAACTTTCGGTTTTGATCTGTACGGATGACGGATCAACCGTTATGTGTTACACCTCTACTTAAAATTACTTTATTTACTTAAGAATTGAGATATCTAGAAAATATGTTCTGCACATTTTGATTATTCAATTTCTGTACCTGAATAATTTTAGACTCCCAGAAAAACATAACTTCAAACCATCTGGTGAAGTTTTATTAATATCGCAATATATATCACAAAGAAATTAAATTTTGCAATATCAAGTTTACCAATATCGTGCAGCCCTAGTAAGAATATTTACCACGTATATAAACATAAATGTATGAACAAACATTTCAGTTTTATTCATGTCAGTTTTATTATTATTATTATTTTTCAGTTTTAAGTCGGTGTGAAATTAAAATGTTGAATTTTTGTTGAATGTTTAATCCACTGAATAACAATGTTTGTTTTGGTAATCTTCAATCAAATTCTGACCATTTGCTTAAGTGGTGAATCTTCTCTGATGCTCTTAATTTGATGGCTTCTGCTACAGTATTCTTAACCACACCCCACTTACTGTTAGTTTGCTATGAGGGAATGATGTGCTGAAAGAAAGACCCGCCCCCTTCTCAATATTCCGTTATAGTTGGACGTATGTCAACATACTAAAATAAGAATCTTAGCAACTTCTGGTTCACGCAAACTTTAACAGATCAAACTGAGCAAAATAGCAGTTTAGTGTAGTCATGGCAGTAAACGTATATCAATTATATTTTCACAATGAAATAGCAAAATTATTAACATTAAATGCATATAAATAACTAAGGGCACTAATTCTACCAATTATGTCTCCAAGGTGTGCAGAAATCAGAAAATCTAAAATACTGGCCAAAAATGAACTCATTTCATGTAAAATGAATTTTCACGTGCTGTCAGCAGTTGTTCAGTCACAGACAACTGGGCCATCTGACCGAGCAGAGTAGACTGTCAGAAAGGATGGGCGCCACACTATATATATATATATTTTATTTTTTTTTTTAAGAAAATCGTATATTTTTTTGGAGAAAACTGCTAAGGAAAAGTGTTTTCTTGAGCTTGGATAGATGCAAACTGTTTTAGGAGACATCAAAAAAAGGAGTCCTAAGCATAACATGGCACTTTTTAATCTCGAGCTGTTGTGCTGATGTATGTTAATCTGACTTTAAGATGGCCGGTGTGTGCTGAGACAACCTCAATGTACCCGATGTAATCTGGAACTAGTTTACTCCGTTAAAGGCATAGTTCACTCAAACATGAAAACCTACACATTTACTCTCCCTCAAGTGGTTCCAAACCTTCTTGGGATTCATTATTCTGCTGAACATAAAAGATGATATTTTGAAGAAAGCTGAAATCATCCAAAACAAATACAATGAAAGTCAATGATTACGGTTTTCCAACATTTTTCAAAATATCTTCTTTTGTGTTCGATAAAAAAGAAAGCAAGTGAAACAGGCTTGGAACAAGTACATTTGAGTGAGTAAATGATGACAGAATCGTCAGTTTTGAGTGAACTGTCCTTTTAAGACTCACCCGTTGGTAGTTCTGCTCTTTCTGGATCTGCTCCACCTGGTCCAGGAGCTGTCGGACCCTCAGCTGCAGCTCAGTCAGTTTGTCTTTGGCTGCGATCTCTGGGTAGTTGTTGGTGTGTTCACCCACCTGAATGTCCAAGTGGACTCTCTGCAGGACAGCATGAAAATAAGCTTTAATTATACTATATTGACATCTAAAATTGCTATGCTTTGAGTAATTTCATAAACATTTATATTATCTGACCAATATTGTTAACATACAATTGAATTATTAGCCCTCTT
Source organism: Danio albolineatus (assembly GCA_903798035.1). Taxonomy (NCBI): domain Eukaryota; kingdom Metazoa; phylum Chordata; class Actinopteri; order Cypriniformes; family Danionidae; genus Danio; species Danio albolineatus. The sequence goes on along the minus strand of CAIGQQ010006052.1, from coordinate 3,093,074 downwards.
GAATTTTTAGCCCCCTGCTTATATTCTCCCAATTTCTGTTTAACGGAAAGAAGATTTTTTTAAACACATATTTAAACATAATAAGTTTTAATAACTGATTTATTTTATCTTTGCCATGATGACAGTACATAATATTTTACTAGATATTCTTCAAGATATTTGTATTCAGCTTAAAGTGACATTTAAAGGCTTAATTGGTGTTATTTGGGTAAATTAGCCAAGTCATTCCAAAAAAAAACTGCTTAAGAGGACTAATAATATAGCCCTTGAAATGGGTTTAAAAAAATTAAAACTGCTTTTATTCTAGCTGAAATAAAATAAATAAGATTAAAGAAATACTGTGAAAATTTCCTTCTGTTAAACATCATTTGGGAAATATAAAAAAAAAAATCTCAAGAGGGCTAATTTAGACTTCAACTGTAATTCTTCACAGAACTAAACTTGAACTAATTGCAATGGTGAGTTTAAATGAACAGAAAGCAGAACGTGGAGGAAAAACATAAAAAAATGACGACTGTAATTGAAATAAATTAAAGCTGAAGTACTAAAAATACTCTGAAAACTAATACGATAAAGTGACCTATTAATGCAGCACCGTATTTGTCATATTTTATGTCTGTATATGATACACGAAATAAGCATTAAGACTTTTCTCTAGATTTTTCTGCCCTGTGATGGTTTTTACAGTCGTACCAGTTTTCCACCAGCAAAGAGTGCCATCTTGGTTGAGTTGGAGTGGAGGCAGATTTGATGCTCTCCTGGTGTGTGTGAGGTGAAGGTAAAACGACCATCAGAGCCGTACTGACGGGACAGGATGACCTGAAATAGAAACACAGCAAAAACTACTTAAATATATTGGCAAAACAAGCTATTGTTACTGTTGGGTCTTAGGGGTCTTAAATCTTAAAAACTGCATTTTCTATGCCTCAAAAAGTCTTCAATTTACACAAATGTTGTGTTGGAGGTCTTAAATCTTTTACAAACAGGTTTTAATTGTCCCATGTTTATGTATAGCTACCCAATTTGGCCAACAGCCAAACAATCACCAACAATCCATCTCAATAAAAACTTTTATCTTTTACTTAAATAATTGTTTATACTATACTTACTGTAATAATATTTTTTATCACAATAACATTTATTTAAAAGTTCTCAGTGTATTTACTGCTGAGGACACTGAGCTGACCGATTTTATTATTATTAAATTATTATTATTATTAATGTATTAAATTATAGTAAATGTTTTAATAGGGCAAGTGAAAATCTTTTCTATTTTGGCCATTCGAATATAAACCCTTACCGTTTAGCCCTGTGTAAGTCTAAATTTCATCCATAATGGTTTTAAAAAGTCTTAAATTTGACTTGGTGAAACCTGCAGACATGTAACATCCTTTATGGACAACGGAGTATAAAATAGGAGCATAAAATAGGCTACCTTGGTTTCAGGATCTTTGATTTCCACATGCATGCCTAAACCAGGGGTTGATGGGAGAAAAGAGCCAGCCTGCTTGTCCCACAGTTGAGTTCTGTATCTCCCTAAACAAAACACAAGATGTAATGCGATCATTCCTTTAACAAACAGGATCAGAGTATTTTTCTCAATTATTATTATTTCAATTACAGTAAGGACACTGGGGTGCAAAAGTAATTGCCCCCCTTTTAATCTTAATTCTGATTTATACCTATAATTCTGAGTTTTTCTTATTATTCTGACTTTTCCCTCCAAAATCTGAGAATAGAAGAATTTTAGGATATAAAGTAAAAATGAAGAGAAAAAAGTGAAAATGGCCTAAAATATCTGAATTCTTAATTTCTCTAAATTATTTTTTTTAAATATCAAAATTTTGAGATTAGATGCTGTAATGTTGCAATCAATCTGAGTTTATATCTCTCATCTGTAGTGAAGTCTTAGAATTCAAGTTTATAACTCAAGTCTCTCAATTCTTACTATATTTCTCACAAATGTTTTTATTTTCTCTTAGAATTTATCTTTTATAATTCTGACTTTTGTTTTTGTAGTTCAGATTTGTTCTTTTTTTCCTTCATAGTCTTTTCTCTAAATGCTAAATTTATTTCTTAAGTCTGAGAATATTTCTCTCAATTATTTTTTAAGTTTATATGTCAGTTATATAGACTCTTGATTATTTGCAATTCTGAGTTTTAATTTTAAAGTTTGATTTCTTTTTCTGGAAACAATCCTTTTTTTTATTGTGAATGTTTAAAAAAGTTATTCTCTGGTGAAATCAAGCCACCATATTCTTGTCATCCCTCATGAAGAATCAAATACTGTAGTAATTTATAGTAAATGCTATGGTGTATTATACTGTATTATTGCGTTTTCTTTTCTTATTAATTCTACTTTAATAGAAACCATCATGAACTGTTCAACTGAAATATACATCATAGTGCTTTAGTTTCTACTACAGTAAACTGTGGTATATTGTAGTATAATATAATTAGTTGTAGAAAACGTAATTTGCTTAAATTACTATAGTAGTTATATTACTTCAGAAATAAGCACAATAAATTCAAGCACTTTAGTATAGCCTATTTATAGTATTTAATGTATTATTAATTTATAGTGTAAATTACTATAGTATTTTTTTTTTTTCATGTGGGATAATAACTGTTATTTCTGACTACTATCAACAAAAGATTTGGCTTGTGGCTACAGAAACTGGTTGTACCTGTACCTCAGGTACCCGAGCCGGATGCTGCACCTGCCACATCCTTGAACATGCTGATCTACTGACTGATAGCCTCAATATTTTGGCAGATATATGGAATAAACATACATACAAACCTCATATCTGATTTTACATCAACTGTCCTCGTGCTAAGGCTGTTAAATGAGACGAACAGTGAATAATTCTACTGATAAATCCAGGAGGATGAATCAGCTAACCGACAAAGCTAACCGATCACCGAGAGCAGATTTGACAATGGACGTACCGATAACCATGGTCTCGTCGGGTATTTCTTCTATAAAACATTTCTTCTCGGTCTCTCCGATGTGGAAATATAGAGCCTGGCTTGGAGAAAGCCACACAAATAAAAGCAAAACCCCGGCACAGGACACCAACGTCTTCATCTCCATCCAAATCATCCCTCACTCAATCCAGTGCTGACAATCGATTTCAGAATCACTCGATCCTCCACACGTCTTTTGTGTATTAAAAGTCCGCTTATCATCAAGAATGTAACCCGATAACAAATTTTAGAATTTATTTGGATGTACCAGTATAAGCCTGTATAATTATCGATGCATTTATAGTTTAAAAAAAAGTTCAAAAGTTTGTAAATATGTTGCATTTATTTGATATAAATACAATTCAAAATAGTAAAATTATTATTAAATGTAGTATAACTGCTTTTTGTGTGAATAAATTTGCTGAATTGTCAGTACCAGTATGCAGTGTCACATGTTCCTTTACAAATTATTATAAAAGAAAACATTTTGTAGTCTATATATGAAGCAAATATGTCTTGGAGACCAGAACACGTTTCTAAACATTTGACTGGTATTGTACTATAAGCTATTCTAAATTATTATCATTATTCAAATATTGTTATTCGTACAAATATTGTCATTATTCAAAGCGTATTATCGATTAAATATTTTATGTATAAGCTAACGTTTTTTAGATAAGCGTCTGGTGTGGACTTTTATTTTGAAACGCAGTGAACTCGAGTCTCAACAGGAAGCACTACTGCGTGAATTACCCACAATCGCTTGCTTCTGTCGAGAAGTTTCGCGTTTGTTTACTGACTAAATTCAAAGGGAAACCCGCATTTTTTGCGGTATTCATTATCTTCTGAGATTCCTGTGAAGGAGCAGCAATGGCGCAGTATAAAGGAGCGGCCAGTGAAGCGGGGAGAGCGATGCAGCTCATGAAGAAGAGAGAAAGAGAGCGAGAACAGCTCGAGCAGCTCAAACAGAAGATCGCAGAGGCAAGAACAAACACGTACAGCAGATAAACACAAACACACACACACACACACACACACTGCTCATTCAGCATCAGCTGGCTAACGTTACGTGTCCCTTATAAATTCTTCCAAACTATATATGCCGTTATTGAAATACATAAGATATGGCAGGGTTCGACACTAAGGATTTTTTCTACTGGCCCGATTGGACCAGTGGTTCAGATTTTCACTTGCCCTGTCAACATTTTTCTCTGGCCCCACCGAAAAAAAGTTAATTGTTATTTCTTAGCCACATATTTAAAATAATGTTTCAAAAATAATTTCTAAAAAAGTTAAGGAAAATGTGCAGGTATTTTATTGCAAAACAAAACCTGGCTGACTTAAAAAATGACAGCAAAACATCACAAAACAGACATGTTCTTTATGCCTCATAATTTGATGTTGTCGTCTCTTCGCTGTGTTGGTTTTTACCAGGTTACGGAAAAAAAACGTGCTCACAACATCCAATCAGATAAGAGGAACCAAAAAAGCAATATGGCATTTATGACTTCACAGAGAAGGAAGCATTCAAATACTTGAAAGCACGAACTATTTCTTGAATTAAAATTTAGTGACAAGGCAGCGTTGGCCCGATCGGGCCAGTAACAATTCTGTCTACTGTCCCGAGCATCTCTCACACTGTCCCCGGGCCTTTGGGCAGTCCTTATTGTTTTGCTGGATACATGTTTATGCCCCCTTTTAGATAGTATAAAGTCACAGAAACAGGTTTAATTATTTGTTGAGTCTCCATTATATCTTCATTCGTGTTATGAGTACATACATGTACACACACACACACACACACACACACACACACACACACACACACACACACACACACACACATATTGGAAATCATGTGAATCAAAATTTGTATATATGAAATATGTAATTTGTCTTCTCATTGTTTTTGTAAACATAGAAGGTATTTAACAAATCATTAATTCCAACAAGTTGTTCAATAGTTTACTACAGTAAAATTGTAGTACACACACAAACACACAGAGAGACAGAGACTTGTATCTGTGTGAATGTCAAAATATGAGTAAGACAATACAGTACTCAACATTTGAAGTGGATCAAAACCTTTTCATCAACGTTGTCTTTAAACAGATGAAGAACCTGTTTTTGCCTTAGGGCAATTATACTAAATATTTTTGATCCACTTCAAATGTTGACTACTGTATTTGATTGCCATTTATCATAACAAAAACTATATTACATTGTCATTCAGCATGCAAAACATTAGATAATATGTTTATTCCGAGCCGTATTTATTAAAATATGTGAATGAATAAGTAATAATGCAAAGTTTTGATGTAGTACTAAGTCACTAAAATCTTGCACTGTGACCCTAAAATAGAGCCTTTTCAAATTCTAACATCCTTTTAAAAGTTTTATATATGCGTAATATGATTTTATATATATGTAATACAGAGATCTCTGTCTGTTTATATATCTATATATCTATATATAATTTTATATATACACACATGAATTATTGTAACTGAATGACATTTTGTGTTTGTATCTTTATAAATTATAGTAAAAACTTTTTAATTTATTATTTTTTCCTCTAGAAAAACACTTTTCTAGGGCCGATCTTTAAGCATTGCGCAACTATAATGATTGTTGTCTGTTTTGTAATCAATTTCATTATAACGTGTTATTACAAAGATTGTTTGGTTTTTACATGCAGTTCTAAACACCTTATACTTACTCTTTTTCACAGGACAACATGGTGAAGTCCAACATTGATAAAAAGTTCTCCGCTCACTATGACGCTGTGGAGCAAGAGCTCAAGTCCAGCACTGTTGGTAAGGGAGTATTAAAATGACTTGACATTACAGCGTTCAGATGTAGTTCTTTAGTGGTGTTTGTTTTCTTTTTCTGAGTGAGGCAGCTTGTGGTGTAATTAGTTACTAGTAAGAGATTACCTTAAGTTTTTCAATAATTTATTAACAGTTACTTTACATAAAATATACTTTTTACTGTACACAAATTCAACAGTTTTGTATAAATCAATTAAAAGAAGCAGAGTCGTCTATATTTTGTATAACAAAAGAAGAACATCATTTATAATTGCATACGCTTAAGGAAATTTTTTTTTGGAAATTAGTTCATGATTAGTTAATGTTTTATTCCCATATATTGTTTACATTTTAAGCAAAACTAAAGGCCCTGTTTTACTGAAATTTAAAGGATTAAGATTTTTTTGATGTAAGTAAGTAAAGGTTTATTTATATAGTACCTTTCACAGACCTTAAATCACAAAGTGCTTTACAATAAGAGAAAATCAGAAAACGGGTGAAAGAACACATATCAATTAAAATAAAACATATTAAAACAAGTTAAAAATACAAGTACAGAAACACTAATACTGTTAATTAAGAGCTTGACCAAAAAGATGTGTCTTTAAATGCTTTTTAAAAAGATCAACTGATCCCAGAGTTCTCAGTGCTATAGGGAGTGAGTTCCAGAGCTTTGGGGCCACAACACAGAAGGCACGGTCACCTTTAGTCTTAAGACGAGTTCTGGGAATGGCTAAAAGGTCTTTGCCAGAAGACCTCAGAGAGCAGCTACATGAGTGTCTATGGAAAAGATCTTGAATATAAAGGGGTGCTTGACCATGCAGAGCTCTGTATGTAATTACCAGAATCTTAAAATCTACTCTAAAACTAATAGGAAGCCAGTGAAGTGCCTTAAGCACAGGAGTAATGTGCAACCTCCTGCATAACTTGCAATCAATCCGTAGAAGATTTGTTCAGACAAGTGAACAGAACATTACAATAAACCAACCGTGATGAGATAAAGGCAAGAACGAGCATCTCCGTCTCTTCCTTTGAGACAATATTTCAATTTTTTTCTAATTTACTACTAATACTACACTATATGCATTTTATGTGTAATTTTAGTATTGAGTCAAGTAATTAAATGGCAAAAAGTAATTAAGTTACTTTTCAGACAAAGTAATTAGGAAAGTAGTTTAAATACAATTGTGACTATGTAATTAGTAATAAATAAGTTGATGTTTTTATCAGTATATTGTTCACATTTGAAACAAAACTAAAAGGTCCCGTTTGACTCAAATTTAAAGAATTACGTTCTTATAAATAGATAGATAGATAGATAGATAGATAGATAGATAGATAGATAGATAGATAGATAGATAGATAGATATAATGTTATTTATTTATTTGTCTGCATTGAGATTTTATGTGGATTTTTCGTAATGCATCAAGTAATTAAATGGCCTATTGAGTAATTAAGGTATACTTTTCAGACAAAGTAATAAGAAAAGTAATTTAAATACAAATGAAATTATGTAATTAGCAACAAATAAGTATTATCTAAGTTGATGTTTTTATCAGTATCTTGTTTACATTTGAAGCAAAACTAAAAGGTCCCATTTAACTAAAAATTTGAAGAATTATGATTAAATTTTTTTGGTGTCTATGCGTTGAAATTTTAGGTGGATTTTTTTGTATTGAGCCAAGTAATTAAAATATTTATTAAGTAATTAGGTTATTTTTCAGACAAAGTAATTTAAATAAAATTGTAATAATATATAATTTGTAATATCTAAGTTCATGTTTTTATTCGTATATTGTTTACATTTGAAGCTAAAATAAAAGGTCACATTTGACTCAAATTTAAAGAATTAAGACTTGCATTTTTTGTCTATTCATTAAGATTTTATGTGTATTTTTTAGTATTAAGTCAAGTAATTAAATTACTTATTAGTTGATAAAGTTACTTTTCAGATAAAGTAATTTAAATCACAGTGTAGTGATGTAATTAGTAATAAAGTTGATGTTTTTATCCGTATATTGTTTACATAAACATTAAAAGGTCCCGTTTGACGCTTATGTAAAGAATTAAGAATTACATGTATAAATTAGTAACATTTTGTCCATGCATTGAGATTTTATGTGGACTTTTAGTAACGAGTCAAGTATTAAATTGCTTATTGAGTAATTAAGATGCTTTTCAACAAAAGTAATTAGAAAAGTCATTTAAATACAAGTGAAATGATGTAATTAGCAATAATTAAGTTCATGTTATTATTAGTATATTGTTTACATCTTAAGCACAACTAAAAGGTCCCTTTTGATGCAAATGTAAAGAATTAAGATTTTCTTTTGTCTATTTTCTGTGGATGTTTATTATTGTGTCAAGTAACTAAATTACTTATTGAGTAATTAAGTTACTTTTCAGACCAAGTCTTTAGTAAAAGTAATTGTAATGATGTAATTAGAGATGAACTATTGTTTTGAAGTAACGTACCCAACACTGCTTGTAGTCTAGAGCATGCAGAGCTTGACATTTAGTTTCATAAAACTGGCAAAGGTTTTACTTTTGTTACATGTGTCATCAGATTTTTTGGCAACCCTCAGGGTGAACTTTTTGTACTGAAGCATGTCAGCTTAGTTTGTGTAATAAGTCATTTTGTGAACGAAAGATGTTGGTGTTCTTGGCAGGTCTGGTGACTCTGAATGACATGAAGGCGAAGCAGGAAGCTCTGGTCAAAGAACGAGAGAAACAGCTTGCCAAGAAGGAGCAGTCCAAGGAGTTGCAGCTGTAAACCGTTCATTCTCATTCTTTTGTTTCCTTTGCTTTCTATTAATTAGATAAAGTTTTTTTTTCTTAATTACCGTTCTAAATGGTTCATACACTGTATGTATACACACTGTATATTCTTCAAGAGATTTTACAGGAAAAAGAACAAGAATGCATGCTTTTCTTTGTATTTTTTACCCACTAAATCTGTTTGAGTTTTCCTTTTAAAGCCCCACATTTGGTCTGTTCTCATAGGAAACTGGAGAAGCAGAAAGAGAAAAAAAGAAAGGAAGAGCAGAAAAGGAAGATTGCCAGTTTATCTTTCAATCCGGATGAAGGAGAGGATGAAGAGGAGGAGGAAGAAGAAGAGGAGGAGGAGGAGGAGGATGAAATAGAGGAGGAGATATGTACGGGATTTAACTTTTTTAAATTTTACTCTTTTTCTATTTATTTATTTTTTCCCCCTTTCTTTTAAGCCCACATGTAATATTTTGATTCTATTTCAGATATTTTCTTAGTGATGTTTAACAAACAGAGCAAGAATTTTTTTCTTTTTACGGTATTTCCTCTTATATTTTTTCTGCTGGTGAAAGTCTTATTTAGTTTAGTGTGCCTGGAATTAAAAAATATATATTTAAAAAAAATGTATAAACTGCTACGATGAATATTATTAGCTCCCTTAAGAGTGCTTTTTTCAATTGGCTACAGAACAAACCACTGTACAATGACTTGCCTAATTAATCTAACTTGTTGATTGTTAACCTAATTTAACCCAGTTAAGACTTAAAATTGCACTTTAAATAAAATGCTATTATCTATAAAAATATCTAATAAAATATTATATACTGTTGTCATCATGGCAAAAATAAAGAAATTAGTTATCAAAATATTGTGTTTAAAAATGTATTAAACAGTACCTGGAAAATATTTTTAGAATCATTCAAATTTCACAGGAGGCCTAATCATTTTGTCTTCACCCGTGTGTGTTTGTGTGCATTTATATCTTTGATATATGTAAATTAATTATACAATATTTATGTATAATGTTTTATTTTGTGCCCTTGTGAATGCACTTGTACAGGCCTACCTATAAAAAAGAAAAAACTAGGGAAGAACCCAGACGTGGACACCAGTTTCCTGCCGGACAGAGACAGAGAAGTAAATATCCCACACATGTATACATAGTTCATATACTTAACACATGCAAACCTAATTTATATACTAAAGTAATAGCTAAAAGCTTGCTTCTGCATTCACTGTCAAAGAATGTGCTGTTTGTGTTAATTGCGTTGTCTCTGAGCTATACATTAAAAACAAATATGCAGTGTCTAAAGAGATGTCAGTCAGCTACACACATTGAATCATCAGACTGTGATGTTGATCTACTGTCACATAAAGCATGATCTTGTTAGTGCGAGTGCTTGTTTCTGCTCATTTCCAAACAGCTTCCAGTCAGGTGTGTTGAAAATGAGTTGCTACATGCCTCCAAAAACCCTGAACGTTTTGTTTGCTATGTTTGCACTGTGGAGATTTGATCTTTTTATGTCTTCATGTCTGTCAGCAGTTTTATTGAGGAGCTTGGGAAGCATGCACTTGATATTTAAAACAATAATTCACCCACAAATGAGCATCATATACTCTGGCTTCACGTGTCACTGAACTCTTAGAGTTTCTTTTTTCTGTTCAACACAAAAGAGGATATTTGGAACAGTTAGAAACCAGTAACCATTGACTTACATTTGTTTTTCATACTATGGTTGCCAGTGCTTAACGGTTTCCAACATTCTTCAAAATATATTTTTTTGTGTTCAACCGAAGAAAGGTTTGGAACAGCTTTATGCTGTGTAGGTTGTGGTATAAATCATTTTTTCGCTGAGCTTTCGCTTTAAGAGCTTTTTAAACAAGTGACTTGAGGTTATATGAGCTTTGTCTGAAGCATGTTTCAATGATGTTTTTTTGTATGTGTGTTTCAGGAAGAAGAAAATCGTTTAAGAGAAGAACTCAGGCAGGAGTGGGAAAGAAAACAAGAAAAGATCAAAAGTAAGATCTAAAAATCAAACAAGTCTTCAAGCAACCACCTTCAAGTATTGGGTATTTGTTTCTTGATCTTTGATAAACCTGTTCTCTCTGTTTTACTTTTAGGTGAAGAAATTGAAATCACTTTCAGCTACTGGGATGGCTCAGGGCATCGGAAAACTGTCAAGGTACATGGCAGATTATTACAGTGTCCTAATTAAAGAAATGCCGCACCCAACATGTCATATTGTTGCTGCTACACTGCATGTTCAAGTAAGTCGGACAGGTTCTAATGTATGTTCTGAATTGTAAAAATGTTTTTTTGCTCACGTAGATGAAGAAAGGCAACACAATCCAGCAGTTTCTCCAAAGGGCCCTGGAAGTTTTGAGAAAAGACTTCAGTGAGCTTAGGTAAATACTTTGATTGTCACTTACCATTGAGACATTAGTAGTTAGTAAAGTTCAGCTCACTGCACCTTAACTTCATTTTAAGCTCAAGGTAAATTAACATTTCACATTTGCACATCCAGAAACATGCTGCAGATTTTACACTGGTTTAAACCAGTGGTCTTTGGATGCAGGATTCCTTTTAGTCATCAAAAAAAAAAAGTAAAAACAAAACAAAACCTGGTGTTTCAAATTACTTCCATGTCTCCAAGGTCCAGTTCTGAGAATCGCGTGGATTTGCTTTGTGACAATTTCCTCTCAGAACCACGATTATAATGTGAATCATCTGCCTAGTGCTAATTATGTGTTCTTGTCAGGAGATGATTAATGAGAGTTGCTTGACCTGTGACTAGTCATGATGTTTTGGCTCATCAGAGTGTGCATGGAGAAAATCAAGGCACTTGTGTTATAGATGTTTTTGGGCTGATGTCATTGCATGTTTGTGTTCTTTTAGATCAGCAGGGGTGGAGCATCTAATGTACATTAAGGAGGATTTGATAATCCCACATGTAAGTAAAGTTTCCTTAAAAATAAGAAGTGTGTGTGTGTGTGTGTGTGTATCTCTCTTGCTCTCTTTCTCTTTATTTTTTTAAAGAATCTAAGCAAGTACTATTAATATGTTAGCCTAAGGCCCAATTCTATTTTCTAACCCTTTCCCCTTGGCCCTTTAAACACAGTTTTAAAGGGAAGGGCTTCAGATTCACCCATAAGAAATGGGACACCACTACAACATCAACACTCGTCATCATATGTCGTCATAAGCTCTTTCTTCATATGAGATCGATGATGACGACTGCTGTAATCATTCCAGTTGCGTTATTTATTTGGTATTGATCTTCAGGAAATCACTGAAGGCAGCGATATCATGTTATCATGACGATATATTGTGACAATAAGCTAATAACTGTACTGTGCATTTACACCATGCCCATTTTCATCTATGTAAACACAAGAAAACAGCACTGTAAAAAGGCAATTCCCAGCCACTAGACTTTTCTGACAGGATTTTCGAGTGTCATTGAGTGACAGATGTGAAGGTATGCTGTGGAACTGCTATGTAGGAGTTATTATGGATTATTGATGGCAAAATTTAGCACTTTAAAAAAAAAAAAAAAATTTAAAGCAAGACTGTAAAACACAATCACTATTATGAATGTATAAAATGTATTGCTGTTGTAGGAAAATTTAATTATCTATCTTAAATTAACTATCTAGCCCTTACCCTTAGCACTATGCCTTCAAGCTTAAGAGAATTGGGACACTCCTAGCCCTTCATGTGAATGCGCAAAACTAGGGGTAGGTGTAAGGTTAAGGGCTAAGGGGTAGAATTGGGATTGGGTTGTACTGATTTTCAAAGACAGGTGGTTATAAATAAGAGTTCATTTTACCCTTAAAACACAACTCTTGATGACAGAAAACCTGCTTTTCTTCCAGCACCACAGCTTCTATGATTTTATTGTGACAAAGGCACGAGGAAAAAGTGGTAAGTGCCCACATTCTCCACTACATTTGACTTAACAGGCTCCTATGTGGCTTCTGACTCTGATATTTTAAAGATACTCCTGATTAATTAATGTATTATTAAACTGCATCTCTGTTATTAATGCTAAAAATTGAGACCTTCCTCTTTCTCTTCAGGTCCCCTTTTCAATTTCGACGTGCACGATGACATTCGGCTGGTGAATGATGCCACTGTTGAGAAAGATGAGGTAGGAGGATTTTAAGTCATATCTGTGTTAAGATTAAAGGAAAACACATGCAAACGCAGAGTTACCTAGAACGTTGAAGTAAATGCACAATCGGGTCATGATGTTAAATCAAACTTGTTCTTCACCCAAAAATTACACTCACTATTTACTCATCCTCAAGTGGTTTCAGACTTCTGAGTTTCTTCTGTTGCACATAAAAGGAGATGTTTTGAAGAAAGCTAAAAACCTATAACCGTTAGTTAGATAGACTTGATAGTATGAAAAACAAATTATTATCAAAATATCTTCTAATAGATGAAAGAAACTCAAACAGGATTGTAACTAGTACAGAAAGAGTAAATGGTGACCGAATTTTCTTTTTCAGGCAAACTTTGCTTTTAAGCATGATTGATAATTTGTATTTCTGGCTTAGTTCCAAGTTTGTTTCAGTTTTCTGTATGAGGTGAAAGCGAAATGGAGAAAAAAAAAAAAACAAGATGCATACACAAGAAGGAAAGGAGAAGATCAGGATGTCGGCTGCCAAAACGTGCATTGTGATCAGCAGCATCTCTCGTTCTAGAATTTGCTGTAGGCGATTTGGCTGTTTTGTGTTTGTTGTGAAAATATTCCTTTTATATGTGATGTTTGAGGTCAGGCAGATGTAAATAAGATGCATTTCTGGTGGAACAAATGAACAAAATTTAGTAGAATTTAAAAGTTAAAATCTGTTACCTGGTTAACAGTAAATAACCTTACTACACTACCTGACAATAGTCTTGTCGTCGATCCCAGTTGTAAGAGCAACAAATAATAACCTGACTTCCAGGGAGTTGGAAACTTGGAAAAGTGGCAGAAGTTAGATTTTTCAGATGAATCATCTGTTGAAATGCAGCCCAACCATTACAAATACTGCAGGAGACCTATTGGAACCTGCACGGACCCAAGATTCTCACAGAAATCAGTTGGTGAAGGAAAAATAATGGTTTGGGGTTACATTCAGTATTGGGGCATGTGAGAGATCTGCAGAGTGGATGGCAACATCAATAGCCTGAGCTATCAAGACATTTGTGCTGCCCATTACATTACAAACCACAGGAGAGGGCAAATTCTTCAGCAGGATAGCGCTACTTTTCATACTTCAGCCTCCACATCAAAGTTCCTGAAAGCAAAGAAGGTCAAGGTGCTCTGGCGTTGGCCAGCCGAGTTATCAGACATGAACATTATTGAGCATTTCTGGGGTAAGATGAAGGAGGAGGCTTGAAGATGAATCCAACGAATCTTGATGAACTCTGGGAGTCCTGCAAGAACGCTTTCTTTGCAATTCCAGATGACTTTATTTAGTTATTTGAGTTATTGCAGAGATTTATGGATGCAGTGGTCCAAGCTCAAGGGAGTCATACACAATATTTTTTGTATAACATGTCTTTATTAAGTTTTCCAAGGCTTTACAATAAATAAAACCCCAGTACCCAGAACTTACCCCAGACAGGTTTAAGTGGAAAAAAAAATCCTCATTAGAAAATAAAAATACAATAAAAAAATAATTTTAAAAATACATACTTCTAATCAAACACCAATTTACATTTTGCGACTTCAGTCTTCCAAAGCTTCTTCAATATCTCCATTTTTCACAAAGTCCAAAAACACCTCCCAGATGTCACAAAATTCAGAGGATTTTCTTCTTATTAGATATGTGAGCTTTTCAAGAGCCAAACATGTTAGTCATACACAATATTAATTATTTTTCCCAGCAGCATGATTTTATATGCTATACTGTACATTATTTTTGTTAAGTGACAAGACTTTTGTCTAAGAAAAGTCTAACAAAATTCAACTCTGCAGTTTGACAAAGTGAGTTTTATTGAAATTTTAGTGGTTTGAAATAATATAATGTATAAGAAATAATTCATAGGGAAATAAGTCTGTAAAATAACAGAAAATGTACTGGCAGTTTATTACAGGGTTTTGTACCATGATTTCAAACACCAACCCAGACAATATATCTTTTAATTATTAACATGTTAATAGAAGTTTCTTTTTCGAACTTTTCAAGGTTAGTAGTTGTTGGAAGAAAAATCAAGGTCCCATGATTCTATTCAAAAGCATAAATAAAAGTGGAAAAATAAAAAACAAATAAATCATAAAAAATATGAAAATCTGCTAATATTTTTAACTATATATACAGTTGAGGTCAGAATTATTAGCCCCTTTTGCCTTTTTTTTCTTCTTTTTTACATTTTCCAAATGGTATTTAACAGAGCAGGGAAATTTTCACAGTATGTCTGATAATATTTTTTCCTCTGGAGAAAGTCTTACTTGTTTTATTTCGGCTAGAACAAAAGTAGTTTTTACATTTTCAATAATCATTTTATGGTCAAAATTATTAGCCCCTTTAAGCTATATATTTTTTAGATAGTCTACAGAACAAATCATCATTATACAATTACTTGCCTAATTAGCCTAATTAACCTAATTAAGCCTTTAAATGTCACTTTAAGCTGTATAGAAGTGTCTTGAAAAATATCTAAATATTATTTCCTGTCATCATGGCAAAGATAAAATAAATCAGTTATTAGAAATGAGTTATTAAAACTAATATGTTTAGAAATGTGTTGAAAAGATATTTTCTCCATTAAATAGAAATTGGGGGAAAAAATAAACAGTGGGGCTAATAATTCAGGGGGGCTCATAACTGTTGTTTGACACTATTATTTCTTTTTAATGTTTTTTTTCTCATCAGTTATGTATATTACAGTTTTATGTTAATCTAATTTTGATAAATAATGTTTACTTTTATGCATTCCTTTAGCGTAATCAGTGTAACCATGATTAATGGTGTTTAGAAGTTGTGTGTATTGTAGTTTGCAGCAAATTTAGAAAAGTTTCATTGTAGATTTAACACAGCTGCCTTTTTTTTAACCCAAAATGTATTTATTAATTAATTAAATTTTCTTTTATTTTGTATCATGTAGCCGTCAGCAAGTCGAGAGCATATATAATACAGGTTTTGTTGGGATATACGCACATTTAACGCTTCTATTCCTTTGTCAAGTCTCATGCAGGAAAAGTGGTGCTGAGGAGCTGGTATGAGAAAAATAAACACATCTTCCCGGCCAGCCGCTGGGAACCTTACGATCCTGAAAAGAAATGGGATAAGTACACAGTAAGTATTTGCAGACGGTCACTATATTTTCTAAAGGTCTCCTGTCTAAAATTGATGTTATGTCTGATTTGAATAAAAGAGTCCAAAACATGATCCCAACCCAAAACACCAAAACTAATATGTTCCAGCACCAGCCAAAACAAAAAACAACACAATTTTCCATAGTTAACAGGATGTCAGCAGAGTTCAAACGAAGTCACATCTGAGCATTTACTTTTGATGTCAAACAGAATCTCAGCTTTGAATTTGTGCAGATTTTCTAGGAATTTCCGAAAAGAAATATGCTTTTATTTTAATGTAACCTAATATAACCGATTGCTTTTGGAATTTATTTCAAGTGACACAGAAACCTATTGTCTTCCTCTTTACTACTACTTAAAGTGCCAATTGAGAATGAATAAATGCAACAAAGTATGTTCAAAGAAACACTATATCTTCATGGAAATGTGGCAGATGAAAGAGGCTCTGTGTGCTTCAAATGTATAATCGTAATGTGGTCCGACATGGCCATTTAACCGAAACCAAAAATGGCGGTTTTCCAGGACTAGCTAAAAATGTTTTCGGGGAGATGAAATCAAGATGTCGGTAGTCTACAAAGAAATCCCAGCTTGTTTTTTCCTAGCGTGTTTACGATTTTTTATTTTTTGTGTTACTTTTTCAGATTCGGTGAGATGCGGAATCGATAAAACCTGCAGAGCTTCGTTGGATTCATTGACCCCGGACAGCAGAACGCTTCTTCACACGTAGCATTTTAGACCATCAGTAACTGTTTTCACCAATATTTTCACTGTATATAGGAGAAGATGAGTCATAAACTTGATTGTGAATTTAGTTTCCCCCCTCGTTGTTTGCCACACACAACTAGGTCTTTTGTTTATACGCAACTGATATTGACCTTCTACATTGTAATTAATGAAGTGTTTCATTTATCTATTAAAAAAAATCAATTCGCCACTCTTGCTGTTTCTCCATTAAATCGTTTTGTGTTTGTTCCATCGGGCGCTCTTGAAGATTGTTGTTGTCTACGTTTTTTTTTGGAAAGATTTGTAGCTTCCCGGAGAGAAACCACCCCTGTCGAAAATTAAACGGAAAGCTCAACAGTCACGTAAAACCGCAGGCTATGAATCTCTCATGGCACGTTTCGTGGAGCTGTATTTACGCCAATCTTATTTTCACAGATGCAGAATGTTGCCTTTGGCCATTGGTCCTGCAGGAATGTTTTTGTGGTGTTATCATGGGTCGTTCATCAGTTTACATGGTCAAGGTTAAAGCCGGAAAGAGCAGCTTCAAAGCTGTAAATCAGGTTTAGGCATACCTGGCGGTTGAGGAACGTTGACAGCCTGTACATTTTCCCCCCAGGCCACCACTCCCTCTGCTGCTGTTATTTTCAGTTCTAAACCTTTGGTCTACCTCCTCTCCTCCCATTTCACCCCCTTCCGCTTTCACACAACTGATCTTCACTTCTTCAAGAGAGTCAGCTTATCTGTGTCGAGGACGCTAATGTTCTAGGACTTAACACGACGTTTTGTAGTTGGACTTCAGGTGAAGGAATCGTGATGTGGCCACCCACGCTGACCCTGGATCTGATCCTGCTGGTCAGCTTATTGATCTACACCCGTGGAGAGCAAATGTCTTACAGACCTCAGAGTTGCAGACTTGAATGCATCCGTCGGGTAAGATCTGCTTCATGCTTCTGCTTTTCAGCTGAGCGGATCAATGTTTGAATAATCAGTGGTGATGTTTTTCTCAGTTGCTGTGATGAAGCGGTGATGGTAATATTTGGCAAGTGTCAATATTTGAGTTTATGATTTTGTAATTAATATATAAAAATACTAAATTGACTTAATAACAACAATTTCTGGATCAGTAATCAAACATAAAATGGTCATTAATAGGTAAAGGTTTTTATGTTTGTTATGAATACATTTAATATGATGGTCTGTTGTTATATATATTAAAATAAAAACAACAACAACATAATTTTGACTAAATAATAACGACAGTTTTAGTATTTCTTATTGTCCTTAATAGGTAAAGATTTTAATGTTTGTTATTAATGAAATTAATATAATTGTCAGTTTCATTCACAGTAACTCATCTGTATGTGTGTGTGTATATGTTATCATTTATTAGTGCTGTCAAACGATTAATTGCATCCCATATAAAAGTTTGTATTTACCTAATATTTACATTTTGTTCTGTGTATAATTATGTATAAATACACACTACATAAAAATAAAGTAAATAAACTATACACAATAGATAGATAAACAAGTATTTTATTCAATATAGTTAATCATATATTTATTTAATTGTAAATGTTTTTTTTTATGGATGTAATTATACATTTGACAGCACTAACGTGTGCGTATGCCTATGTATGTGTGTGTGGGTGTTCATTTATGTATATTATCTGTGTCTGTGTTTATATATACATTCTGTGTTTGTGGTTTTTGCTTCATGCTGCTTGAATGTTTTTAAGGCCGTCTTTTGCAGGGTTTTCCTGGTTGCTCAGTTTAATGACTTTGTCTTGAAGCCAGCTGTTTTTGCTCAAAACACAATATATTATGTTAATTCAAATCAAAGATAGGAGGTAGCAAGAAATATCATTTTATTAATGACAAATGGGTCTTCAGGGGAAGTATTTACTCGTTTGATTAATGATGCAGAATCTGTCTCTGATGCAGAAAGTTTCTTTTATTTACTAAAGATGCTTTTTTTAGGGAGACCCAAAATGTGAATACTGCAGAGTCACAGCAGACGACGAGCACGTTTCTGCCAAAATTCCTTCCTCCAGTCCTTTTGGAAGTAAGTCGTTATTTTTTGGAAGTATTTTATTTCTAAACGATCTCCAGTATCCATTAAACATTAAACAGCTTTACACAGCGTGTGACAAGGTTTTTTTTATATGCGTAACATTAACACACACTACCGGTCAAGCGTTTGGGGTCAGTAGGATTTTTAAATGTTTTTAAATAAGCGTATCCTGCTCACCGAGGCTGCATTTATTTAATCAAAAAAACAGTATAAATTGTACAATTATGAAATGTTATAGCAGTATAAAATAACTTCAAAAGAAGTTTATAATTTTATATAATAGTTTATTCCAGTGATCAATGATAATGATGGTGAATTTTCAGCTTCATTACTCTTCAGAGTTACAGGGTCCATAATAAATCACTCTAATATTAATTATTATTATTATTATTATCATTATGAAAATGGAAGTAAATTAAATTATTATTATATTATAAATTAAATAATCAATGGAAATGACTGGAGTAATAATTTCCTTTGAAACTACATACATTTAGTAATAAATGTTTAATAAGAAAGTATTTAACAATTTCTTTTTACATTTTAATAAATGCTGTCTTGATAAACTGAATAATTTTATTTCAATTATTAAATAAAATTAATAATAAAAAACAAAACAAAAAACTGACCCCAAACTTTGACCGGTAGTGTATGTCATATAAATAAATATACTACTTGAAAATTCTCATTGTTACTTAATCCACTGGGTAGATTAGGTATGTGTTTGAGTAAAATGTAAAAATGTGTTCTGTTTTAGGCCTGATAGTATTCAATCTCAATTAAAAATATATTCCTTTAAAGATTATTTTTATTTCTTTTATTTCATAATATTTTTTTTCAGAAAATACAATTGGTCAGACTAACAAAAGTTTTCATTTCAACTCCTTCAAACTGTTCTGAAGTTAAAACTGGCATTGTGTTGTCAAAATTCATATGAGCATGTCTGAAAAACTTGCCACTTTTTGTTATTTCACGCAGCTGTAAATGTAAATGCCAGCGTTTTCGTAATACAACTAAACATTGTAAATCCAGAGAACTGAATGGTACTTTTATGTTCGTTATGTTAAATGGAAGTGTTATAAATTGCTAACAATGCAAAAACACATGACGCTAATGATTGTGTTTTTCTAATCATGATTTTTGTGCCCTTTAAATATCATCACGAAACGATAACAGAAAAGTGATTTTACCTTTTTCCTTTAGCAGTGATGAGTATTGATGCATACCAGAAGGATATAAAGACAGCTTTATTTAGAGTTTTTTTTATTATGAAAGCACATGCATTGTAGAAAATTACAGGTCTCTGTTGGATTTGTACCTACAATTGTCTAATTTCCCCAAAAAAAACAAGCTGTTTAGCCATATAAACGTTAGCAGAAGTTCCAGGAATCGCTTTCATGTTTGCCTTTGCTTGAGCCAAACTATAATCAATATATCTTTGCTTGTCCATTTGTTGCTGCTTTCCCAAACAAGCTTTTTAAGGAGTCTTTTTCTTTCTCACTCTCAATTATACCGTCTATTGTTTTCAGCTGCTTTTGATTCTCTAGTTTTTCCACAGTTTAGCTTGTAATGCGTTCCACTTAAATGTAAATGTTCAGTTTTGAAGAATGTTAGCACCGTCTGCATCTGCCTGTTCTTCAATATACAGCGGGGAAAATAAGTATTGAACACGCCATCATTTTTATCAGAAAATATTTCTAAAGGTGCTGTTGACTTGAAATTGTCACCATGTCGGTAACGACCATAGAAATCCATATATGCAAAGAAAACAAAACTAATTATTTTACAAATGAAGTTATGTATAATAAAATGAAATGACACAGGGAAATTGAACACATCAAGAAAGGGAGGTGTAGAAAGGCAGTGAAAGCCCAGACAGCAGCTGGAATCTCTCAGTAGTTCTTCAGCAACCCTCTGCCCTTCGTCATTGTAAATGCTTAGCTGCTTCAGTCCAACATCTACATTAGCAGAATGATGAAGATGAAACCAGGGTGGACATTTCAGCAAGACAATGAGCCAAAACACAGCCATGAAAACTTTCAAATGCTTTCAGAAAAAGAAAATCAAGCTGTAGAATGGCCCAGCCAATCACCTGACTTGAATCTAATAGAAAATACAAAATAAAAATCAGATTTGATAGACGAGACCTACAGAACCATCAAGATTTTTACACTCTGTTGAAGTCTCACCTGAAGATCACACCTGAGCAAATGCATGTGACTTCAATCTCCATATGAGAGGTGTCTTTAAGCTGCCTTCACCAAAAAAAGTATTAAATACATTTCCAGGGCCGGAGCAGGGTAGGCATGGGACGATAACCGTTTTCAAGGTATACCACGTTATGGAAAAGTCAAGGTTTTCATACCGCCAAAATTTTTTGCTATACCATTCCTAAGGTATGGGACATATTTTTTTATTTACATTTTTTTTTGTGTGTATAAATTGTAAAGACATCAGTGTTTTTGAAACTAATGAAGACCGCAGAAGTCAATGATTCACTTGAATTATTTAGCCTGACATGTTTACTGCCCCAAAATATTTTAAATGTTTCTCAAAATAAAGTATATTCTGTTTAAAGGGTAAAAAGATATTGTTTTTTCAGCCAGACATTTAAAAATATTATATTTTAGAGCAGTAAACACGATACCATCATACCGTGAAACTGTGATATTTTATCCAAGGATATCATACCGTCAGAATCTTATACCGGCCCATGCCTAGAGCGGGCTCAACTGGCGCTCTAGGCAACATCTGAAAACCATGGCAACCGGCCTGAGTGGAAAGATGATGCATGGTTGGTCGCGGCCGAAAGCGAAGACCAGGGCGTGGTGCGCTGACTGCTTTTTCGCCCTAGTCAGCTGTCTAGGTCGCCTCTATAGGTGCTCCGGCCCTGTACATTTCAGTAATTCAGTACTTTCTCCGGCTCATTTCATTGTTTTGTACACACAAATCATTTGTCAGATTTTTTTTTTTCATTTTTATGTTTGTATTGTTTAGGTTTTTACCAAAATTTGGTTCAATTCCATGTCAACAGCTTCTTTAGAAATATACTTTCCAGGAAAAAACAAACTTGACGTGTTCAATACTTATCTCCCTGCTGTAGCTATTAAACACAACTATTAAAGCCATTGGCCTAATTGCTATTTAAAGCAAGTCATGTGTGAAGCTCATTAAAAGAACAGGATGTGTTTGGGTGGTAGTGTTAACTTCTCTGCATGGCCAGGTTGTGTGCCTTGGCCTTGTCGCTCATTTCTAGGCCAGGAATCTCCAGATGTCTGCCAGCATTATGTTCATGCACCTGACAATATTAACATTGAGTTTGAACACAATGACGAACCAACATATGATACTGTTACAGTGTCATGGAACCCCAGCCAGTACGGTAATGTTTGTTTGGTTTTCTGTATATTGTTATATTTTTATTTCCATCCGTCTATTTCTGATTCATTCTCTCATTCATCAATAGATGCATTGATCAAACTGTCATTCTGTTAGTTCATCTGTGTCTTCTGTTCGTTTGTGTGTCTACCTTTCTGTCACACACAGTCCAGCCATGTGTTTCTTAGTCTTTCTATGATTCTTCTGTCAGGCACACCATTCAGACTATTCTAATCAGTCCATCTGTCCAGCTTCTATTTGTTCATCCATCCATTCTTCTTCTATTTGTTCATTCATCCACCCATCCATCCATTTCTCTTCTATTTGTTCATCCACACATCCATCCATATTCAATTTGTTCATCCATCTATTCTTCTATTTGCTCAGCCATCTATTCTTCTATTTGTTCATCCATCCATCCTTTTTGTTCATCC
>CAIGQQ010006052.1:2973645-3051946 GCA_903798035.1 Danio albolineatus | reverse complement strand
CATGAATGGTCACCTCATTGTACCCTCTGTGTTTTTGCAAATAACTCTATTTGCATTCTTAAAGAAATGACTCGCAATATTCACAACCGCATGATAGGCCATAGAATAAAAGGTGAACAATGCCACCCTCCTGATGAGGGAGGAGAACACCTGGCAAGAGATCAGACACCATTCCTCCATACAAAATCTCTCCTTAAATTTCCCACTACCATGTTGGTGCATCTCCTCAGTTCATCACTCTAATTAAATTTTTTATAGGGTTCCGGACAGGGCACTGGGAGGGCCATTTCTGAACCCTATTTTGTACTCGGTGAACCATTTTTGAATTTTTTTTTTTTTTGAAGAATGGTCTTGAACGAAGATCCAGCCACAGTTTGATATATAATATCTGAACAAGATGTTCTGAAGTATTGTCAGAGAAATAAGCCAATGGTTTTAAAGGTCCAAGAGAATATTAAACTTGTGTACACGGTGTACATTTTCATCCCTGTGTATCCTATTAAAGCATTTTTGTGCCAATTTTTTTTTTCATCCCTACGTACAAAATATTTAAAGATGCAAAAGTGTCTGGAAAACAAATGTTCTGGATTTGTTGGATGAGAGCATTTTTTCCCTTACTTTAAATCCTCCCAAACAACTTAATGATGCATGCTACATGACCCCAGCACTAATTATCCAACTGTGTTCCTCGGAAGAGTCTTTGAACACAACTTCTTCCAGATGCAATTATAACCCTTATATGAACCCAGGGACAATGACAGTATTTGCTATAATGTATTTCTTCAGGTGATTGGGAAAGGAAGTGAGAAGTCTGATGATAATACAGTGGACGAGAAGTACCTGATTGCCACATCAGAGCAGCCAATCGCAGCCTTCCTGAGAGATGAGTGGTTGAAGCCAGAAGAACTTCCTATTCGCTATGCTGGCCTTTCCACCTGCTTCAGACAGGAAGTGGGCTCTCACGGCAGAGACACGCGTGGGATCTTCAGGGTCCATCAGTTTGAGAAGGTCTGAACTAATTTATCATGGAAAAACCAAGTGATAACAATTAAAGTCTGGGTAAAGAGAATTCAGAGAATTGTTTCTATACATCTTGTAAATGTATTAATGAAACACACTGCAAAGACTCTGAAGTATTTAGTACTTAATTGTGGAGCTAAACTTGTTTTCACCTATTATGTGTTCAGTATTTTTTGGGCGGGGCAGAGACTGGGCCTTGATGCAATTGAGCCACTGATTGTGGACCCGCCCCTAGCACCACACTAGCTACTGCATATTTGCATCATTGGTTCTCCTGCTCAATCTTGAGTTACTGTTCATTATTAAGTCCTGTCCACACAAACACAGGTATTTTTAAAACTGCACACTTTTCTATGCAGTTTTGCTGTTTGTCTACACAAAAACGCAGTGTTAGGTGACTGAAACCGCAACCGTCTGAAAACTCCGGCCAGGGTGAAGATTTTCTGAACCTCTGTGTACGGTGTGGTTGTGTGAACACTACAACTCGAGTTTTAGCCTCGTACATGTTTTCTCCTTTCTGATTGGCCAACACAGCTGGGTTCACACCAAACACAGAAGAGGTGAATGAGGCAAATTCTTGGCAAATGGCCAAACCGCAGAACGGTAATTCTGTGCTCAATTTTGCATTGATTTGAGTGCAGTTTACTTGTGAAATATACTTAAATCGGCGCCACGGTGGCGTAGTGAGTAGCACGTTCGCCTCACAGCAAGAAGGTCGCTGGTTCGAGCCCCGGCTGGGTCAGTTGGCATTTCTGTGTGGAGTTTGCATGTTCTCCCCGTGGTTGCGTGGGTTTCCTCCGGGTCCTCCGGTTTCCCCCACAAGTCCAAAAACGTGGTATAGGTGAATTGGGTAGGCTAAATTGTCCCTAGTGTATGAGTGTGAAAGTGTGTGTATGGATGCTTCCCAGAGATGGGTTGCGGCTGGAAGGGCATCCGCTGCGTAAAAAATATGCTGGATAATTTGGCGGTTGATTCTGCTGTGGCGACCCCGGATTAATAAAGGGACTAAGCCGACAAGAAAATGAATGAATGAATATACTTAAATCCCAGTTTGGTGTACACTCAGTTTAAAATTGTCATTATCGCCACCTGTTGGTTTGGCATGCCCATAACATGCATCACTGTGCGTAATAATTTAGCATTTTTATGTGGACAGATTTTTTAAAAAATGAAAGCATGGGAAAACTGTATAAAGGGGTGGTCCAGAGTGTATTTTTAAAGCTTGATTGTGTTTATGGGGTGCAAAGCAGTGTGTGCTTATGCTTCACCTGTGAAAAAGCATGTTATTTTTTCATAAATCTTTGATTTGTATACAGCTACTCGGCTAACATGAAAATGACTGTCATATTTCCTAGTTCCTCCAAACACCCACCCTCGAAGCTCTAATTGGTCAGCTAACATAATATGCTGAGATTCGCAGATTGGCTCAATGTCACGAGGAAGCGTCCTGCTATAAGATTACAGCACATCTGGCCACGCCCCTTCGCTGCGCTGGTTGAATGCTTGTAATATAAAGGGTTTATGATATCATTAAGATGTATTTTTTTGTAGTCTCCAAACTTCATTCGCTGTAGGCTTCGCTGAGCTAATGTCTCCCTTTGCATTGAACTTTGAGCTTATTACATTCAGAGATGTTGTTTATGTTCACACATCTACATTACACATCAACTAAAGTTTAAAATATGATATCCTAGTGGACCAACCCTTTAAAATAATATCGGAGTACGTGTGGACATGGGCTTGCAGTCTAGATTTTTCTAGCTATCAGAATACAATTAAAAAACATGGAGCATTCAAAGTTCACATCAAAAAATACATGCAAATTAAAGCTGTACCGCTTTCTGTTTTATCGATGTTTGTATTCTCATGGTGTCTGCTGTTGCTAAGCAACCGTGAACCACACTTGTTGAACACTGTATTGCTGACATGCACTGTTGTCTAATTGAGCGCATTCGAACATGCATGACTGTATAAAGCCAGTTAACCTTGCGCTACTAGAGGAAGCATCAGTAGCATCTATTCATGTTTTTGTTGTAATTGACGGTTGAAAGAGATGCTTTCTTGCTAGTGGGCGTGGCTTCAGCGCTATCCGCAGACACGCCCCCTTATTATAATTACTTGGCTTTGGTGTTATTCAAATTTGGCTAGGTGGTTAATAACAGCTGTTTTTCTGTTGTGTGACAAACTCGGAACACACATTTTAATATCACAAATTTAATATCACTTTACCCGGACTTTAAACTTTGAATTTAGTTGATTTCTTTTAGTTACAGTGAGACCCAAATACAAAGTAAAAACTATTCTGTTATGAATCAACCTTTTCCAGATTGAGCAGTTTGTCTATGCCTCTCCTCATGACGGCAAATCCTGGGAGATGTTTGATGAAATGATTGGAACCGCTGAATCCTTTTATCAAACATTAGGAATTCCTTATCGAATTGTCAACATCGTGTCAGGTTTGTTCACATTGTCCTTTTTGTTTTAAACTGAGAGTGCCAATGCAACTAAAAAGTGACCATTTATTGGAAAATGAATCAAATGCTTTGTTTTGTTTTATTTCACAGGTGCTTTGAACCATGCAGCCAGTAAAAAGCTGGATTTAGAGGCTTGGTTCCCAGGTTCCCAGGCTTTTAGAGAGCTTGTGTCATGCTCAAACTGCACAGACTACCAGGCTCGTCGCTTGCGGATTCGATACGGGCAGACTAAGAAAATGATGGACAAGGTACTGCTCTGTTCTGAGAATAGAAGTTCTGGAGACTACACATTCACGGTTTTAGGTTGTTTTGACAGTTTTTTTTTTACAGGCTGAGTTTGTGCACATGCTCAACGCCACCATGTGTGCGACCACCCGCGTCATCTGTGCCATCCTGGAGAACTTCCAAACAGAGGAAGGCATCGTTGTTCCAGAACCCCTCAGGGCATTCATGCCTCCAGGTATGTGTTGTTATTAAGTTTGATTTATTTAGGACAAGTTTGATACCTGATAGAGTTTTTTTAGATGACGTACTTTGTTTGTCAAGAATGCACAAAGAAATGTAAAAGTTGTAACGCTGATTCTTTTGAATTACATTAAGAACTGATAACTGGTCATTAGTTTGGGATATCAATTGTTGCCCTCAGTCTTTGATATACTACACCAAACTGATTCTGATCTTTAAGAATTTGACCACATTGGTTGAACTTTGGTTTTGAATTAACAATATAGTTCAAGCCAAACACAAAGAGAATGAATGCCATATATTTTTCGCCTCAATTTTTTTGCTTGAGTTTCTGATGGTCAAAAAAATTGGGTTTGCTCCGGTTTCCCCCACAGTCCAAAGACATCCGCGTATAGGTAAATTGAATAAACTAAATTGGCCATAGTGCTTGTGAATGAGTGTGTAAAGATGTTTTTCAGTACTGGGTTGCAGCTGGAAGGGCATCCGCTGTGTAAAATGTATGCCGGATAAGTTGGCACTTTATTTTGCTGTGACGACCCCTGATTAATAAAGAGACTAAACGGAGGGAAAATAATGAATGAATAAAAGGCCATGTTGTATGTTACTGATCTAATAAAAAGTACAAGATTTTAAGATTTTAGTTACTCAGAGTGTCTACTGAATTTTAATATGTCTTATATTCATTTAGTTCTTAAAGACTTAAACCGGTCTAAGCTACCCCAGTCTGGCCAACACCCATCCAATCACCAACAATCCAAATCTACTATTTACCAATATGGCTGAATTATCTTTCTTACAAAAACATTTGTTTAAAAGTTATGTTAAAAATGTGTATGTATGCAACTAGGGTTTGCTTGTTTTGACACATTATTAAGAAGAAGCTGAACCAAAGTTTTTTGTTCATTTTTTATTTATTTTTTTACTTTATTATTTTTTTTCCATTAGATAGTATAGTATATAGTAGATAGTAAATAGTGTTTAAAGCAGGCCTGTAGCCAGCCTGGTGAAAGGGGTGGTTCTTTATTCTTAAAAAGTGAACGTTTTTGCAGTTATTCACCTTATTTCTATTTAATTACGAGGTTTAAATAGGTTGTGTTTTAGTGAGATTTGAAGCACTGTATTTTTGTTGGCTGAATTAGTTTGTTGGATGTCATCATAACCACACTTTTTGATCTACAAAAAACATTTCCTAAAGATTTACATTAATTATACATCATATAATTCATCACATTCAACTTTTCTCAGCGACAACCAACACAGGATACTGCTTGGTCCTTTTTCGATGGGTTATTTTCACAGTGGGGTATATGCACACAGATGGATGGATGCTTAAGTGTATTTAACTGATTATTATTTGATTTACATTACAACATCGATGCTTTAAAAGGATCCTTATGAAATTGAAAAAGTCACATAAAGCTTTCACGGGAAGTTCATCATTGGCTGAAAAACACTAGCTGTGCATATAGTCCATTTATCATGGCATAGCACATAGCAGTCAAAATAGGACCAATGAGCCCATGTATGGGACAAATTTTGGACCTTTGAGGGGTGGGTCTTTTGAACAATCCGAAAGCCCCCTGTCTAGTGTGTTAAGCCCTGTAGAAGTCTGAAATTTAACTCATAATGGTCTCAAAAAGGCCTTGATGTCTTAAATTTGACTTACTTTGACTACCATGGTTATGCCGTTTGCTTATAATTCACTTAAATTCAATTAAACTTTGGGAATTGGACTGATAGATGTTGTTTTTTTTCTCAATAAGAAGCCACCAGCTTTAAATTATCTCTATATTTTATTTGAATCAGGTTTAACAGAAATGATCAAGTTTGTGAAGCCAGCCCCCATTGACCAGGAAACAACAAAGAAGCAGAAGAAACAGCAGGAAGGAGGAAAGAAGAAGAAACATCAGGGCGGCGATGCTGATCTAGAGAACAAAGTGGAGAACATGTCAGTCAACGACTCTTAGACACGCCTCTCACAGTCCCAGCCAATCATATTGATTCACAGGCCCTTCATTTCCCATTAACAATCACTGTCCTCTGGAGCTCTCACTTTTTCATCCAGGACAGTCCTACTGGAACTAAAGGTGATGCTGTCATGTTTATAATCTTATCTCATATCAACAAATCATTTTCCTACCAAGGGGTCTTTAGAAATATTCAATTGAAAATGCATGGTGTTGTGACAAGACCCTTTAGCCATTAGACTGAAATGCTTTTATGGCACTTTAATTTCCTGAAGGCATTGCATTCAAACCTGCCAATGAATTAAAGGGAACATAACAGTCAGTACTGGGAGTAGAGGTGGGAGTTTTAGGACATTCTGGAAATCGGTTATGGATAACGGACAGACCTCTTTCAATATCCTGTCTTATAATTAACATTTGTGCTATATTTAAAGTAGTGGTAATCACTGATTACTGTGCACTTAACATTCACATGGTCACAACAGTTAAAGCGAGCAGAATGCAGCTTTCTATCAGTTACATCCGTCTTTCCTTCATCGAAATATTTCTTCTTGTCATTTGTCTGTAAAAGAGGGAATGTTATTATATGTACAGTACTTGCTAAAGATGCCTTGTGTGGACAGAGGACGGCATTTGAGAATAAATCAATACCTGAAGGAGTACATTGTCTGGTGTCTGAATTGCTTTGTGTCATTCATCTATATTGTGTTATATGTAAGATGTTGTTTATTATGCTAGAATATAGTAATAGATGCACACATATCTGAAAGGGCTTACTGATTTATTGTGGAGGAATTCAGAATACACTTGTAAGATGACAAGAAGCCAACAGTAATATTATCAGCGATACATGTACATTTTATTGAAGGATTAGGACCTCGTTGTGAACTGAGAAAGACTATTTAGTTATAAAGTGTATCTTCCAGGTATGTATCTTTAATCTAAAATTTAAAAAGAGCACAAGGTGTATTCGTTTTTAGCATTTAGCTCATAGCATGGGGTTTATTTGTTTTTGGCAAACACTTGATTTATAAATTATGAACAGTTTTTGGTCACTATATAAACAATACTGCTATGAAAGTAACAAATAGAAATGTAAAATCATTTTGTTTAACCTCTTTCTATAGAAATTGCCTGCATTAGAGATTTTTGGAAGTCATTTAATACAAAACTAAACACCTTCGCAATATATGTTGCTATCAATGTGGATAAAAGCATATCAGACTGTAAGTGAAAGTGCTTTTACACTCAAAGTAATAAGTGTATAAAAATATCTTACGGACATCATAGTGTAAAAAGAAGTGCTGAGTAAACAGAACGCAAATGAAAAGTACGCCGTAAGGACTACAAATCCCAGGATCCTCTACTCCCATCGGCGTTATATCCTAAAAATCTATTGGCTCATCGTATTGTCGTTCGCCAA
The DNA here is from genome assembly GCA_903798035.1 of Danio albolineatus. NCBI lineage: Eukaryota > Metazoa > Chordata > Actinopteri > Cypriniformes > Danionidae > Danio > Danio albolineatus. Next base: position 3,044,597 of record CAIGQQ010006052.1, on the reverse strand, counting down.
TGGCGTTTTAGAATACTGCTCCTTACAAACTGACGCTTCTCAACGGTAAGATGTGAATCTGTCAAACATATTGCGTATTTACTGAATTACTTGTGTTCGTTTCAATTAGAAAGTGAAATATCTATCTTCGAATACAGCTCCATTAACGAGGCTGTAGCAAAAAGCAATGGGGTCCGGAGAAAGCACGACCAGGAGAGTTTCTTTCGGCCTAGATGAGGATGACAGGGTGAGGATTCTGCGTGGAGTGAAGGTAATCCGACATCCCATATTTACTGTTTACATGTATTATTATCAGTCATGCTGGTTGAGTACGATAATGTTTGTAACTGAGGGACTGAATATGCCCTCAGGTTAGCCCAATGCCCTTCAGAGAATGGGACACGTTTGGGAGAATAGGACACATGGTTGTTTCCTGTGTCAATTCACAAAAACATTAATACGAAGCTTTTTTTCCTTCTGCAGGCTTCATTAAATTCATTTATGGTTTATGACAGTCGTGTCCTCGGGGTCGGAAAAACTTGGAATTTGGCTTGGAATGGAGATTTAGCTATCTAGTTTCCCCCCTCAGGTGTGCAGAAGTGTAATTGAATTAAGACAGGTGTTTGGTCCTGTCTGAAAGTGAAATAGTTTTACAAGATTACCCACGCTTAGTGGAGTTTACTGACTCGTTTGCCTGGGAGAGGTTGAATCTTTCAAGTGAATCGAATCTTTAAGTGGCAGTTGTCGCAGCTATGTCATTAGGTCAGATAAGGACACGTGTTTCAATGTTGTTATTATTATTATTTATCTTTTGTTGCAATTTCGGGCGTCGCAGTGGTTAGCACAATCGCCTGGGTCAGTTGGCATTTCTGTGTGGAGTTTGCATGTTCTCCCTGTGTTCGCGTGGGTTTTCTCCGGGTGCTCCGGTTTCCCCCACAGTCCAAAGACATGTGGTATAGGTCAATTTGGTAAGCTGAATTGTCCGTACTGTATCGTGTGTGAATGAGTGTGTATGGGTGTTTCCCAGTGGTGGGTTACAGCTGGAAGGGCATCCGATGCATTAAACATATGCTGGATAAGGTGGCAGTTCATTCCGCTGTGGCGACCCTAGATTAATAAGTGAAAATGACTGAATAAATGTTGCAATTCCAATAATTGCAACAATTTTTTTTATACAAAAGTTGCTGTACAAAAGAAAACAAAACGAAACATAATATGGAATAGTCCAAATACAACAGGAGAGATTATACACAATAAAGCATATTAATAATGAATTGTAAACTTGGTACAATTTATAGATTTGAATTATTTTCTTGTAGATAAGTAAATTGTTTAAATCGAAAGAAAGTTCAGTTTTTGTTTATATAACTAGGTAACAATAGAAACAATAGTGATCTGATTTTGTAATTAAGGTTGTATGAAGAAGCAAATAGATCTAATGTTTTTTTTTGTCATTTAATTGGATTAAAAATTATAAATTGGATTATTAATTAAACTAAATTGCTTAAAACAGATGTCCAAACTGGGTCCTGGAGGGCTGGTGTTCTGGAGAGTTTAGCTCCAACCCTAATCAAACACCTGAACCAGCTAATCAAGCTACTACTAGATATGCTAGAAACTTCCTGGCAGGTGTTTTGAAGCAAGTTGGAGCTAAACTCAGCAGGACACCGACCCTCCAGGACAGAGTTTGGACACCCCTGGCTTAAAACAACCTAAACATGATGTTTTCTTCAATAAGTTTGCGAATCTTCAGCAGTATTCCTGAAATAACCTGTGAAACTTCATAAAAGCTACATGACAAAAAGGAAGATGTATTTTTCCACTATACTCATGATTACATTTATAAGTCTGTAGATAAAACACCACATTATTCCAATAAAATCTGGTTAATTAATTTTGCATGTGTATATTTATCAATCACTTTTTTACATTTTTGTACTCAGCTGTCTGAAGACGTCCTGCAGCGCATGAGGAACGTCAACACTGATCCGAGACCACCTGCCAACAATAAAGAAAACCAAGGTATGACATTTAATATCGCCTCTCCATTCGTTATTGTTTGCTGTTTATACTCAGTTTGCACCATTAGACAAAATTTTTATAGTGAAAACACTTTCACCAGGACGAGTTTTAAGTTATTGATCAAATATTGAATTGAAAAGTCATATTTAACTTTTAGTATACAGTTTTTGTGAATTTATATATTTATGTATACTTAAATATTTGTTTGTGTATCATCTCTTATTGATATATGAAGTCTTTCTCATCATGTAATGTTTTTTGTATATTGATCTTGCCATGAAATAGTCATAAGTGGCTGATGTGGTAATAAATAAATAAACATATTCACTTTGCCCTCATGATATGCACAGTTGTTAATTTGTAATGCAGTTTAACAGTTATTTGCATTTGAATTTAATCTTGCAGGCCACCAAACTCAAACATCCAGCACATCAGACGCACAAGCTCCAAAAACACAGGCCAAAACAACGTTGCCTGACTCTAAAGAGGAGCTCAGAAAGAGGTACTTGTATACAGATGTCAAAATCTAAATTAAAATAAGTAATGAATACATAAATGAATTTAAATAATTTGATATAATGTAATTATATTAAAATTGTAATATTGAAATTCATAAAATTGTACATTAAATAAAACATATAAATACGTAACAATAAGATTACATTAGCACATTTAAAAGACATAATAGTGTGATCTGTCTGATGTAGCACATTGCTCTGCAGTAGCTGAAGGCGGATTCACCCTGATTTTGAATGAACTCATGGAATGTCTAATTTACTTGATCCTAATGGTCAGAGTGATCTGTTAGGTTTGTATTCAGTGAGCATATCTGGAATGTATTGAGGTCCTAGGCCATTTAGCCATTTATAGACAAGTAATAATACTTTATAATCTAAAATCAGAATCCTGGCCGCAGAGTTCTGCATGAGCTGCGACTGTCTGTGTGTATTTTTGGGAAGGCCGATGAGGAGTGCTTTTCAGTAATCCATTCTGCTGGTGATAAAAGCATGAACAAATTTCTCTTAAGTCTTCACTGGGAACAAAGCATCTAATTCTTCCAATATTTTTGAGATGATAGTAATTTAGTTACTGCTTTGATGTGACTACTGAAACTCAGATCTGACTCAGGAATCACACCAAGTTTCTTGACCGTATTTTTTGTTGTTTGACCCCTAGAGTCAAGTCAGGCATTCACCTTAAGAACCTCATCTCTTTGGCCAAATGCAATGACTTTTCTCTTTGTTTAACTGAAGAAAGTTTGGGCACATCCAACTGTTAATTTCATCAATTGGCAGAGGGGCTGTAGTCATTATCCAACAAGGCTTAGGATAATAGGTCAAAGAGGAAAGTAAGTTATTGTTTTTATTTTTAGTCATCTATACAGTGTTGAATCACCTCATGCAAATTTGTTGCCACTAATTCCACCAATTCATGTTGCATTGTATATTAGAAATTCTGTTTATTAGTTTTGCATATGTGTATATATATCAGTATTAACAAATATCTTAATTAACAAATTATTTTCCAAATATTACAATAAGTTGCTCTAGTAAATAATGTAGTAAATTAGTCATCTATACAGTGTTGAATCACCTCATGCAAACTTGTTGCAGGTGTAAAAAAAAACCCTGACATTTTCCACCAATTCATGTTGCATTGCATATTATACATTCTGTTTATTAATTTTGCATGTGTATATATATCAGTATCTTTTCTACATTGTGTACTCCGCTGTCTGAACATAATAATACATCCATGAGATCAGAACAGAAATAAATAGTAGTTCTTAATTTTAACAAATTATTTTCCAAATATTACAATAAGTTGCTCTAGTAAATAATGTAGTAAATTAGTCATCTTTACAGTGTTGAATCACCTCATGCAAATCTGTTGCAGGTATAAAAAACTGACATATTCAACCAATTCATGCTGGATTTTTAAAATCATGCTTCTAATATGACAATACATGTGTCAGTCGACTAATATATCTTATATACTGCTCTTAAAAATCACACTAGTAGCGTAGCTCCAAAAAGGGCAGAGACTGCAATTAGAATAGGACTCACTTTTTCCTGGATGGAGTTCAAGTGTGAATCATGAAGTGAAAAACAATGGGATGAAACACTGACATGCAGTGGTAGGATTGAGAACTGCAGCGAGTGAGTCATGGCTTTGCAACAGGCTTGTAAATCAAGCGGTGTGTGTGTGTTCCTGCACAGGTATGAGCAGCAGCAGGCCATTATACAGGAGGAATTGGCTCGCATCGCACGCAAAGAGAGAGAGGCAGCGCGGCAGGACATCAGTCGAGCGGTGCAGAGAGAGCGAGCACAGACGCGGCAGGAGTCTGAGAGAGCCAAACAGCTGGTGAGACTCTTCTGCAAACACTTCAGCACAGCACAGTACTTCAGGACTGAAGTATAACGACACACGCAAACACACTCTGACTCCACTGCGACCCGAGGCAGTCTGTTTAAATGCTGTGGATAATGTAGGCGGCTAACATATTGCAGTGATTTTTCTATAGATATAGAGAAAAAAATCATCAAAGTTTAAAACCTCTTGAATGAAAAATTTAATATTTTTATTTAGCTTCATATTTATTATTTTAAATGTAATATTTGAATTTAGCTTCATATTGCTGTCTTATGTCTGTGTTTATTAGGATGGACACTTTAGTGATAGCTTTTTCTAAATGAAATATGTTTTTATAGGCTAATAATGTTTAAAATAATAATTTGTATTTTTAGAAAAAGGTATCACAAAATTACTAATAAACACAGACATAAGACAATATTCATTCATTAATTTTCAGCTTAGGCCTTTTATTAATCTGGGGTCAACACAGCAGAATGAACCACCAACATATCCAACATATCTCAGCGGATGCCCTTCCAGCTGCAACCCATCACTGGCTAACACCCATACACTTTCATTCATTCACACACATAGCAATTTAGCTCACCTAATTCACCTATAGTGCATGTCTTTGGACTGAAGAAACCGTAGTACCCGAAGGAAACCCACGCGAACACAGGGAGAACATGCAAACACCACACAAAAATGCCAACTGACCCAACTGAGACTCGAACCAGCGGCCTTGCTGTGAGGCGATCAAGCTACCCACTGCGCCAGTGTGATGCCGTAAGACAACAGTATGAAGCTAAATTCAATTATTATGTTTAAAATATAACCGTTTTTCTTGATAGCTAAGGCAGGGAGACTAAAAAGGAGCCGTTTTGTAAAGCAGGCAGCCGTGCATGACCACAGGGGTGTTCTCAGCTCAATAGAACAAAAAATGTGGGATGTACAGATCATGAATTATTTCAGTGCCACCCCAAAGTGACACAAGGTATCTTTTGTTAGTTTAATGTCTATTGTGTAATTTGCCACATGTGTTGTTTATAATGAGGTAACAAAAATACATGTAAACTGCTGAGTTGTATAAGTGTTTAATGCACATTTATGCATTGATTATAAGTATTTAGCTATTTTCTGAGTATACTACTGTGTGTGTGGTTGTGTGTGAGAGAAAAAGAAAGAAAGAAAGAGAGAGCATCAGGCAATGACACGAGTTGCGGAGCACCAGAGTAGAACTCATTGATATTCAAGACCATTCCAAATATGGTCAAAACTGAGCTTTTCGTTTTAGTGGTTATAAATGAGCTGACTATAGGGCGTCGTACACTGTATGCGCCGCTCAGTGCACATGACAGTTGGAAGTATCACACACCAGATGCACACATTCACATGTTATCAGAGAACAATTCAGCATATTCAATCAATACCCTTTAATTAATTTTTATTAAATAATTAATCAGAAAGTGACAGTTTATAGTTCTTTTGAATCTTCTATTCATTAGTAGATCATGAATGGTTTTTAACATTGATATAGTAATAAGAAATGTTTCTTGAGCACCATATTAAAATGATTATAAAAGGGTTACGTTGACACAGAAGACAAAATTTAGCTTTGCCACCACAATAAAACAAACAAAAAATCCCTACTTTGTTTGTTTTTACTATCATTTTGGGTTATTATTGAGATTTACTCCAATATTATAACACTACTATGCTGGATTGTTACACAAGCTTTTTATTCCCCTTTCTCTTCCTTTATCTGTTAGGCTTTGACAGAATCTACATAGTAAAAAGTGCTAAAGAAATAAAGATGACTTGACTTACCGTTAAATTCAACTAAATTTAATTTAAGCTGATAATATTCAGTTAAAATGTGTTTTTTTTTTAAAGAATATTTTGGCACTTAATGGGCGTTAGTGCATACACTATAGATATTTATTATCTCTTTAAATTCTGCTTGCAACTAATATAATAAGCAAGTGTAACTTAAGTTTGATTTCTGCAGCCAGTTTCAGTGCACTTCAACACTGCTTTGGTGACTTTAGCTTAACATTCATCTATATCCAGCCAGCCAAACTAGTTCTGTGTTGCATAAATACTTACAAATGTAAAAATTAATAAGTATTCTTATCTGGCTTCATTTTCCGGTTTGAAAGTTTTTCTTTTAAATCAAGTCCCGGAGGCGAGGAGCGCTCGGCCCGGTCAAGTCCCCGTCTGAGAAACATGCCGCTGCTCTCTTGACACGGGTGAAATTGGCTTTTTTGAATTCCACTCAGTTTTTTTCCCCCTTTGTCCCGTCTTCCACTTTCTCTCATCCACTTATTCCGGTCCTTTAGGGATTGTGTCCCTCATTCACCTTATCTAGTCAATAAGAGTTACACGTCACACGTGTCGACTCCTCGTAGACGTGGGATTGAAAAACGGTGTGTGTGATGTAGTACATGTCGTCCCATGCCCGAGGATCCTTTGGTACGTCTTGTTGGTGTGTGTCTTATCTGAGCTCTGACATTTTCTGGACACTTAATAGAAAAAGCTTCCCCTGGGCTCAAGCTTTGAAGAGTAAATGTGTGTGTGCGTGCGTGTGTGTGTGGACGCAGGTAGCGCACGTTATTATGACTCAATTCTCAATTCATTCCTGAAAATTGCTCATTCTTTAAACCTTTCTGCCTTATTAGCAGATGTGTGCATACATACTGATGTCATTCAGATGTTTATGTGGAGTTTGTTATAGGTTGTCATTAGGGCTGCACAATATATCGTTTGAGCATTGATATCGCAATGTGCAATAGTCACATCGCAAGATTTCATCTCAAAGAATATAGATTAACAGGAACCACAGGTCAAAACGCACAAGATTTGTGGAGACACTGCTGAATTGAACCATAATAAAGTGAAAGTGTATCATCTGCACGTGTTATAAGGCCTCTGACTACAGTATGTGAGCATTTCAATAGCGCATAAAAAAAGTTTAATTTAATTATTGAAGATTAATTTAATTGAATTTTTTATATGATCAAGCCTATGCAATGTTATTTTACATTTAATTATTGCATTTCTGTACCCAATTACTGTTAGACTCTCTCCCCAGAAAACCATATAGTATGTATCTCAGGGTTCATACAGTCATGGAAAATTTGGAAAATTCATGGAATTTTGACATGGCATTTTTCAGGCCTGGAAAAGTTTTGGAAAAACAGAAGAACCTACAAAGTTTTATATCTGTATACTGTAAATATATCTATCTGTAAAATATCTGTAACTATCTGTATACTGGGGCTGTGCAATATTGACAATTTTTTTATTTTTGCGATTTTTGGCAACTGTTTTTGCTTTTTCAAACAAGCTACATACATTCTAAATGTATTTAGTGCACATTCAGTGCATAACAAAACATTTTCACAATGAAATACCATAGTGTTAAGTTTAATAAATAAAACTGTAGTAAAATTGTCTTTAAAACAGACAACATAACATAAGTTAAGACTAACTAACCTCACCTCCAGTTAAAAACATTTTGTACACAGTAGTTCTAACTGCTTGATAAACAAAACTGTAATAAATTCTTAAAAACAGACCACATGAAAAAAAAAAGATGAACTAACCTCAATTCCAGTCAGAACAATAAATAAGAACTAACATAAATCAAAACCACCTATTCGGTTCTCCCGCTCAACTTCGTTGTGTGCGGAGTGAGCTCTGATTGGTTAACATCTTTCTCCCACTCAGCTTAGCTGTAATTGCCCGGTGTGCTGCGTCAGCTCTGATTGGTTAACATATTAAAATCATGCACACAAGAACCTGAACAAAAATCTAAATAAATTAATTGATAAAAGTGCACCCTTTGCGATTTTAGAAATTGCATGTGCTTATATCGCTTTTAAATTTTTATTATTATTATTATTATTATTATTGTTATTATTATTATTTTTTTTCAACTGCTTTTAATTGCACAGCCCTATTGTATACTTAAATATAGGTTAGCTGTCTTTACCTCTTTTCAGTCCTTGGCCGAAAACACGCTGTCACATCATTAGTGGGGTGTAAGCATTATTTAAATAAAATTTACATAGAAATAATAATAAATTTAAACTAAATCGGTTGTTGCTTGTTTTATGATATGCTGTAATAAATTTGAATATGCACCTTTTTTGTATTATTTACCACCAATACGTAGACATTAAATGTAACATTAGAACATGAAAAGGCACTTGAAAATCTTGAAAAGGCATGGAATTTTAGTAGTAAAAATGTGTATGAACCCTGGTATTTATTTCACTGTAATATTTGCTCCATTGTGTTTATTTGTAAATGTACTTTATTTATTATACATATATAACATAATTTATTTAAAATATATTTCACTCCCTATAAAATCATCCCAATCAATCTAAAGTAATGGCTTGGCAAATAGAGCTATTTAAGCCATCTGATGAAATTTGTATTTATATTGCAGAGAAAAAAAATCGCGGTGTCCCACTATCATGCAGCCCTAGTTGTCATCACGACTTTGGTAACAGATTCTAAAGTGGTTTTGCCTTACAATCCAGATTTTACATTTGACATGAGTGTTTTTTAAATATATATGTAGTACATCAAATTACTTTTTTTGGCTTGGGCTGGGACTTTATCATATTTTGCAGATAGGACAGTATAGATGTGAGTGGAAAGCTGGGGTAGAGAGAGGGAATGGGATCAGCAAAGAAACGCAAGGTGGAAATCAATTTCATTCACAATGGTAATTCAAAGTGCTTTACATAAAAACAACAACAAAAGAAACAGAAAATACAAAGAATAAAAACAGATTAATGTGTTAACTGGTTTTACAGAAATTTAAAAAAGTAAACACCTAATTTTAAGTCTAGATGCACTGACGCAAGTGTTATTTATATGCTAATTGTAATTGAATTGGCTTTTATTTTTATATTTTTAGTTTTAAATCAATTTTTGTTTTAGTAATTTTGTTTGTCTTTGTTTCTTATAAAGATATTTTTGTTAGCTATAGTTAGTTTTTAGTAATTTTGTTACTTAGCTAAATGTATTGCCCCATTTCTTTTTTCTTAGGTTTCTAATCTAATAATTGTGTTTTACTTTATTCCAGCCTTAATATAATTATTGAAATTAATAGCTCTTTCAAATGAGTTAATAACTACATCAGGTGTTATTTCAGTAACAAAATCAAAATAGATCTTGTTCTAGACATTTATGATGACAGAACACCAAATCAGAAGTTTAGCAGAATGTTTAAACTTCTCTTTACTGTAAAATAGGATTAAATGAATTAATAAAGCAAGGAATCATTCATTTAATCACAGCAAATTATTCGAGTTGTGATCAATTATAAATACTCTCTAAAATTTAATGAAAAAAAAATTCTTACAATTAAAAAAATGCATGGTTTTAACCCAAAGTTGGGTCAAATATGGTTTCTGCATTGAGTAAATGTTCTTCCAATTCAATTTAAAAGACGTTTTTGTTGTTTGTTGATATTTTACTTAATGGTAGGTTAAAATAACCTAGTTTGTTTAAGTGCAAGCATTAAGTTAACATATTCAAATTAATCTTTAAAGAATCTTTTGATTTTTAAGACTAGAGCAATTACACTGAAATTGAGCAATTCCCTAAATAAAATACATTGGGGAAAAAACGTTTAAAATTAAAATGAAAACATATTTTAGCAAGTTATATCCAAAATAATTAACATGAATAGTTAGTTTTTTTAATAGATTTGTAATGTAATAAAGTCATAAACAAGCTGGAATTATATAAAAAATAAAAAAGTATCATCACCCAAATCCAGTTATGCTTTTCTGTTGAATCACTGTTATTTTATTAGCAGCATTTTGTTTCCACTTAGCACGGATTCTTTTCTCTGTGCATGGCCTTCAGCTGTAAATGAGCAAATTTGCATTTTATTTGCACAAGATTGAGAAGCAGTTTTACACCCTATCCATGGAATGTACTGTAAGCCCTATCCAGTTTCTCAGTCTGCGATTCAGCCTCTGTGTGATGCAGATGTGATGGGAAGTCTTATCATCAATCAGAATGAAGCTGTGACACGGCGACTCATCTCTGTTCTGCTGGTGCGTTTCAGAGCGCAACATCAAGGTCTGCGCCTCTAAATATTCATGATTACCAATAATGTCCTGATCGCTGGAGACCCTCTTGTTAAACACGAGTCACGCTGAGAGATCAGCTCATCCATCTGAGGAGGAATTGATCCTTTCTGTTTCTTGTGAAAGGATGGTGAAATATTGATATTAAAGTGTTGGTGTAAAAAAATATTACCAATAAAGTATGACAGCGTGAATTTGATATTTTTGCTCTGTCTGTTGTTAAAGCGAAGTTGAATTGAGTAGGTTTGGCTTGTGCAAGTGGTATTTTCAGTGCTGTCAGTTGTTATAGTTTATGATTGATCACCAGATAAAGTGTTTTTTAGATGTGTTATATTGGGGGAGTTGCATCTGTTGTTCCAGCTTATTTAAGCCTGCGTGGTGTATCGTTTATGAAGAGACACCGTCTAACAGACCAAGATTATGAACAATTCACTGTGTGTAAACTTTTATTTTGTACATGCCTTTAGAATTAAATGACTGAAAACCAGCCCTTTTTTCCAAGACTTCCCTAATGGAATTGTTTTTAGAGTTTATGAAAATCTAGTTATTAATCATTTAAATACTAATATTATACTAATATTAGTATTTAAGTTATTATTAATTATGAAATTAATATTATACTAATAAGTTAAATATTAATCGTTTAACAGATGCTTTATATTTCTCAGATGTTTTCCATTTATTTTAAGGTTGTGAATTGCATTATGGACCTTGATCTCTGCTGTCAACTTTTGATGTTAAAAATTCAACTCTACGGTTTAAGAAAGTGACTTTTATTGATATTTTAGTAGGTTGAAATATATAATAAACAATATCGAGAAATAAGAGATGGCTTAGTTATTAGCACTGTTTTCTCACAGCAAGAAGTTCGCTGGTTCGAGTCCTGGCATATCTTTGTGGAGTTTGCATGTTCTCCCCATGTTTGCGGGGGTTTCTTCCGGGTGCACCGGTTTCCCCCACAGTCCAAACACATGCAGTATAGGTGAAGTGGGTAAGCTAAATTGGCCGTAGTGTATGTGTGTGTGTGTGAATGAGAGTGTGCATGGGTGTTTCTCAGTACTGGGTTGCGGCTGGAAGGGCGTCTGCTGTGTAAAACATATGCTGGAAAGTTGGCGGTTCATTCCGCTGGGGCGACCTCTGATAAATCAGAGACTAAGCCGAAGGAAAATAAATGAATAAATTAATGAAATAAGATAAATAAAATGTACTGGCAGATTATTAGAAAATGTTTGTACCATAATATATAACACCAACCCAGACAATATATCCTATTAAATTATTTAAAATGTTAATAAAAGTCACTTTTTCTACCTTTCAAGTAGTTGTTGGATGAAAGATCAAGGTCCCATATTTCAGTTCAAAAGCATAAATGAACGTTGAAAATAAAAACATCGCAAAATATGGAAAACTGCTAATTTACAGATTTTTTTTCCAGTGTACATTTTGATACACTTTGTTTTACCTTTTATAAGGAGAAAAGTGTCATGGACTTAATCTATTATTTATCTAGTTTGCTTGTACCCTTTTAACTGACTGATTTGATTCACTCTGTGTGAATGTCTTTGCATTGGTGGTGTTTTCCTTATGAACATTTCACTGACAACACAAGTTCAGATTTGTTGACTCAATGCTTTGTTTTAAGCTTTAGTGAATATCTTTGCATTTTTAATGTTTTTTCTATTGTTTAGCAATTTAGAATTTTTTTTTGCTATTTGAAAACTTGATTAGGTTCCTTTCTTTAATTGGAGAAAACTAGGAATAATAAACGACAGAAAACGGTCAAACTACTCGCTCTACAAACAAGTGTATTCATGACTATACATAAAGTAGAATAATATAATAAGAAAACATTTGCAGCATAACAAGCTGTTTTTAAATGTCTAAAAATCAATGGAAGAGTAAGAGACTGGAAGTCTCGAGCCTGAAATATGCCGATGTCTGCACCCACGTTTATGTGAAGAATACTGTGGGATGAATATTTGCATCTGTGATGCAATTGATAATTTCAAAAAAATATTGTTCTTCCTGTGAAAAATTTACTGTAAAAATAAGTCTTTCTCACTTTACTTGTGTTTAAAAGTCCCGTGAAGTGCTTTGAAATATGGATTTTGTTTATTTGATGTTTGACAATCTCAACTGAAGCACGAACAGAGGGTGGGACATAGTGTAGCTCCTCCCCTTTAAAAAAAGCAGCCAATACAATTATCAACGCTCTGCCAGTGAGAGTGGTTGAACTCAAGTTCATCAAATGAAAAGCAAATGAGAATTGTCTTGAAGGGGGTGGGACATGTCAGATACTAGAGAGCATTTAATTGGTGATGATGAAAAAACAGAAGTATGGGTTGACGTGAATAAAACTATTGATCCATTTAGGTAGAAGTGACAAACTACGAGCTTTACATTTTTATATCTTCTACATGGAAGTTTTTCTGTTTTGGGGCACGCTAGCTTATAGATATCTTAAAAACGAGCAAAACTAATACTAACATCTTCATGGGACATTTAAAGGAACGGAACGCTCCACTTTTTTTGGAAATAGGCTCATTATAGAAGTCAGTTAGAGTTAAACAATTGAGTTTTACTGTTTTCGAATCAATTCAGAAGATCTCTGGTTCTGGAGAGGGCACTTTTAGCTTAGTTTAGAATAAATCATTGAATCGTGCTAGACCATTGGCATCTCACTTGAAAACGTAAAAAAAGAAAAAGTTTTGATAATTTACCCATTTAAAGCTTTTCTGTATTTTTCTTTCTACTCTTCATGTACTAAGATTATCCAGTGTTGTTACCTAGTTACCCAGCTGGGGACTATTTCAGGTGCTACATAATATCATTACACATGCTGCGAACATGGTACCATGTTACACACTACTGAATGGATTAAGAATGGTAAAACGCAACTGTTTTACTCCAGGTGACTTGAAAAATGAGTCCAAAGAAAGTGGAGTGTTCCTTTAACAGATTTTTTTTGCACCCAGTGTGAATAATTTTAGCTTTAGGTTGAGCTTTTTTGAGTCATTGATTTGTTGCTCTCTCAGCATGAATATGTTTTTGTTTGCCTTTTTGATTTTTCTTTTAATTTATTTTTTTGCTCTGTGTGAATACCTTTGATTTGATTCACTCTCAATGCTCAGTTTTTGAAGTTTTGCTTTTTCATGCAACAGATTTTTTTGGGGGCTATTTTTGCTCTCAGTGTGAAAAACTTTTTTTTGCTTGTTGGCTCACTGATTTGTTTGACTTTTTGTCTTTTTGTATCTGTGATACTCAATGCTAGGCCTGTCACAATAATCGATATATTGACTTATCGCACAATGTATGGACATGACCTCAATCCTTTTTGGTGATGTAATATGTATTGCCCATACATGGAAAAACAATTCTAGCAACATTTTAGCTGATTGCACAACCTCTTTACTTCTATTGGAGGTGTCAGAATGGTTTAAAAAACATTATAGTATTTACTCTGAAAATACATCTGGTAGGAGATTTCAGAGCCTCTATTACTTTTTACCTGGCACTTTTTTGTTAACATTTATTATTATTTATTTAGGATATGCGTTTTGACATTCTGATTCCAAAGCCTAATTATTAAACTACGAGACATTCTACCAGAAACATACAATATCTGTCCCTGAAATAAAAACATAAATACAGTAAATAAAAAGTATTTCATCCCATACATTTCTAAAATGGACTGATGGTTGATTTGTTTTGTTCTGTAAAGGAATATCTCCTTCATTTGATTCTCAGATTTTTTTTCTTTATTAAAAACACTTCACAAGTTTACAAACCCTGTCCCTGTCCTTGTCCTCAGCCCAACTGAACCTACAGCTTTAATAGTTTTGATATGCTAAAAACAGTTATTTAGAAAAAGAAAAAAACACTTTAGAAATAGCAAGATTAAGTTGTTAAAAACATGAAATTATAAATAAATTCTGCAATTTAATACTATTTTATAATTGCCCCTGTGTTTCTGTCAGTCCTGTTACATTTGCGTTAAATTGAACACAAAATGAGTGCAATACACATTTAATGCTATGACTCAGAAAAAACAACATTTGATGGAGGAGAAGCTGACTGTGATCAAGGATGCGTTCTATCATTGAATTGTATGATTTTATGCTTGTTTTTGTATGATTTTTTGAGGACGACAAGCTTAAATCAGGCCCGGTCACATTTTTTATAAGTGTAAATGTACGTTTCTGCTAGGATGTCCCCTATAATTCAATTAAATATCCTTAAGAATAAAATATTATGTGTTCTTTGGAAGAGTGTACTTGCATTGTGATTATATTATTTAATCATTCTGGCATTATATAATGAGTGCCATAAAATTGTCTTAAAATGACAATAATATCCTTTATTGCAATATATTTTGGTGCAATATATCATACAACAAAAATAGATATCATGACAAGCCTACTCTGTGCAGTTAACAGGTTTCCCTTTGTTACACATTTTTATTAAATTTTTCTTAAATGCTTCACATATTAACTTGCTGAAACATTGTCTTCCAGAAAGAGGACAGTCCAAATGTATTAAACTGCATTAGTGTGCCACCCCTGTTCCTCTCACTCACACTACAGTAACACTCCTTCTGTGAAGTCCACAATATAATGCGTGTTCAACTCCTGCCTTACTTCCTCCATCCATCTGCCATGGCCTGTATGGATGCCCTTCGTGAGCTCTCACTGTACACGTCAACCATTCATGAGATGAATAAAAAATAACGTTGAGAGACGAGGATAAAGGGAGAGAAGGGGGGTGGACTGTGGGTAATTTCTTTGCTCTTAAACGCATTAATGCCATTCCCTGGCCTGTTGGCGGGGAGAGGTGATAAGTTGCATTTGCATTTGGCACTCTCTTTCCACAGTTCCATTAAAAAGCTGGTCTCATTAACACCGCTTCACGCTCGCCGCCGAGCTGCCCGCCTGCTCCTCTAGCTCAGCTGTTACTTATGCATGAGAGATGCTAAAATAATCGCGAGTGCTTCAATGCCGGGCTTATCTCTCTGCGATAAGGACTCTGATCCTTTTCCAAACCTCTCGTATCTGATTTTATTTTTTATTTTTTGCATCAGATGAATGCTGGTTTTCAAATCTGGTTTTGGAGTGTACCTGCGATTAATGTGACATCATAGCTCAAAGCTTCACACTTGAGTGTAAATGCTGCCTGTGGTGCCTCACTTCCTGTTGTTCACTATAATCAGGTCGTGATTTGATTCATGCCATATACACTATTATTATTATGTATTCTTTTTAGTAATTTATACATTTGTGCAGTCTCTTATCAGAATTTTAGTGGTGCATTAGTCCACTATGTCCTTTTTCTTTAAAGATAACTCCTTGCATATAGTACAAATAATGTAAATTCAGTTGTCAGACACTAGATGGCAGAGGAACTCTTTGACAGAATGCTCCTGTCTTCCTTTCTGCCAGATCTCAGCACAACGCCCTGGAGATCTTCAGTGTTAATTGGTATTATAAGACGTGTCTTTCTGTTGCATTATTACAGTACTTAAATTTGGAATAAATAGGCTTTCGTCACCACTATCTGTCTGTTGAAGTATAAAAAGAAGCAGCATAGTGTACTACTTGCTCATGAGAGTAAATTAAAGCAGGACAGACAGATTTTATAGATGTTGATTTGATTTATTGTTATGTGCATGAACTGTACAAGAGACCGAATTAACATAGGTTGCATATATTGAAATAATTTTTTCCTCACTATTTTCGTAATTGCTGATTCAAACTAGGGCCTACGGGGCAACGTTGGCTCATGATAAACTTTGATTTGGCCCACCATCCCATCTGAGAAGAGAGTGAGAATGATGAAAAAGGTTGGAGCAAATGCCTTTAACAGAGATCATAATTCGCAATTTAACGTAACCTTGTTTGTTTGTTTGTTTTATTGCTGAGCTACCAAAAAACATACTGAACTGAAATGTTTCAAGTACATGTTTGTACAGTAAATTGATCTGATTTTTAAAAATATAAATCGTGTCCATTTGACAGATAGTGGACAATGCAGAAGACATTACATGTAATCACATTACTTAACTATAAGAAGTTCATTTTAAAATTAGATAAAATTAGATAAAATAAGATATATATACTGCATTAGTTAATATAAAGCAATGCTTTCTAGTTGTTTGATATTAAATAAATGGCGACACGGTGGCGCAGTAGGTAGTGCTGTCGCCTCATATTGGGTAAGCTAAATTGTCAGTAGTGTGTGTGTGTGAATGAGAATGTATGGAGGTTTTTCTCAGAGATGGGTTGCAGCTGGAAGGGCATCCACTGCGTAAAACAAATGCTGGATAAGTTGGCAGTGTGGCGACCCCGGATTAATAAAGGTACTAAGCCAAAAAGAAAATGAATGAATATTAAATAAATTAGGAAATTACCCATGGCAACGATAATGTAATAGAGTTTGGGATATTTACCTTTGGCCCACCACACTCATTGCAAGGTTGATATTTGGCCCTTTATAAGTAAATGTTTGGTCACTCCTTAGGGTTGGGCGATGTCGACTAATTTGGCATCGTATGACGTCTAATGTGAAACATCGCGACCGATGATGGCATCATCGTCAAATGCAGAGTGGTCCGTGTCATTATAATGGCGTAGACAAACTTGGTTGGTAAAAGAGGCACAACCAACAGTATCTGAGGTTTTCGCTAAAATTACTAAGTACAAGCGTGAAGCAGTGTGCTGATGCTGTGACACATTACCTGTTAGATTCAAAAGACCGAAGAGTCATTAGATGGAGAAAAGGTTGATTAAATATCAAGTTTAACAACTATAGTGAGACGTGATCCCGCAGTACATCCTTTATAAACTGTCTGACATGCACTGCTCTCTAGGGTTTTGTGCTCAAAGTACCCGTTAACTGCCTGGAGCTCAGACGTGTGCATATGCTAGAACGCATGACAGAGTGTGTGTGGATCGAGAGCTGTTCAGAAATGCTAGATGAAACGCCAGCGTGGATGTGGATCGTTTTCGTTCTAAAATGCCATTTTAAGATGTATTAGGCCCAGTTTACGCATAAGTTTTGCTACGGTTAGGCCATCCGTCCACATTACGCCAGAGTTATTGAGCAGAGTTATTCATTCTAAAACGCTGCTGCCCGTCTCAGTGTGGATGAGGGTAAAACGAAGACTTCTGAAAATGGAGGCGTGGCTGCTGGACACAGAAATGGGAGCGTCGTTGACCGCACTATTGTCCGTTTTAGGGCTATTGTGCAGTTAAACTCTGCCTTTTTTACTACAACAGCTGCATATATTCGCAAGAGGCAAGCTACCATTCGAGCACTCGCTAATCGCTTGCTTTTCAAGCGGCGTAAGCCCTATTTTGGACGCCGGTATTGGGTTAGCATTTGTTAACCAAATGCCGAGCGAGATGCATGCTTCCTGTTTATACTTGAACGTGCATGCCCAGAGTGAGCGAATGGTCACGTGATATACGTATTTGGTGGAGTACTGTGGACGGAAATATGTTCAGAACGCTAGGTGAAACGCTAGTGTGGACGCGGATCGTTTTCATGCTAAAACGCCGTTTTTAAACTAAAACCCTCTAGTGTAAACGTGGCCTTAGTGTAAATAGGGCCTAAGTGTGTATTTTTTCAAGCGGGTTTGTGGCAGGGGCGGCATAGCATCGTGATGTCTATTGACCATCTGCGGTGGACGATGGCATTGTGTATCGACCCAACCCTATCAACCCTGCAATAAATGAAAATGTGCTTACTATTTACTCACCCTGAAGTGGTTCAAAACCTTTATGAGTTTCTTTCTTGTGTTGAACAAAAAAGAAGGTATTTTGAAGAATGCTGAAAACCTGTAATCATTAACATTCCATTATAATGCCATTGTTTATAATGGAATATAATTGTTTCTAATTATAATGTATAAATTGTTTATAATTATAATGCCATTGGTTTAATAACATTCCATTATTATGCCATTGAAGTCAGAGGTTTCCAGATTTCTTCAAAATATCTTCTTTTGTGTTTAACAGAAGAAATGAAAACCTAAATGTTTGAAAGTAAAGGGTGAGTTAATGATGACAGAATTTTAATTATTGCATGAACTCTCTCTTTAATATGGTGTTTAGTTATATTTATCTCAGACATGAATGCTAACAGCATAAAGGCCCTTATGTGCTCTCTCTTCATTTATGCTTGAAAGAAGTTTGAAATACCTGAGCAGCAGTATATTGTTAGCGAACATCCCAACGCTGCCCACACTGATGAGATGTTTAGATGAATATGTAAATATATGCTCTGTGCTTTTCTGTTTGTAACAAAATAGACATGACAAAATTACAGAGGGGAGAAACAGCAGTTTATAAAATGGCATTGGAAACATCGTCTAATGCGGATGTTTCAATGTTTCAATGCGGATTTTTCAAACTCTTCAATTCAGCATTGAAGTCATGTCATTTATACAGCATTTTACTACAGTATATTAAAGTAAGACACTTTAAAGAAATGACGTGAAGGTCATATACTGTATATTTGGTGGCGTTGACTTGCATAAAATTACCATGTTACTGTGTTCATAATGTATACACTTGAGGTAGGATACGGGTAGAATTAGGGATAGGATTGGTAGTATGGGTTGGATTAAAGTGGGTTAAGGTGTAAGGGATTGTGAACAGTGTAACTATAAGTGTATTTACAGAAATTAATCACAGATGTATTTACATGTAGGTTTTCAATCAATCATAAGTACAATGTAAAAACGTACTTCCACAGTAAGTACATTATAACAAATGATTAGTTTCAATGTATGTACATATTAGTTACAGCCACCGACTATAAAGTAGGACAGACATGAAAAAATGTGTCATTTCTTTCAATTAGAATTGAATTTCAACTCCAAATTAACTTTGTTTTCATAGATTTTTTGCTAGTCTAAAAATGTTTTTACATTTTTTTACATTTAAAACAGTTTTCTAACAGTATTTTAAAGAAATCAAGTGAGTCTAGACCACAGATATAACATAAACGACACAGACAAAAATCTGGATTCCTGTTGCCTACCATTTTCTCCCACCAGCTAATAAATGATAAATACATTTTTAGGGAGTTTTTACCTTTATTTTATATGACATTTAGAATGGAGACAAAAAGGCAGCAGAAAGAGGGGGAGGATCGACAAAGGACCTCGAGCTGGTCGACACACTAACCACTAGGCTATTGCCGCTGACAGACTTAGAGGATTTAAATGTAAACATAAGCATCATCCTGGCTTTTAAATCATTCATGATGTGAACTAACCAAGCAGTTAGAGCCTTAAACCAGGACTGAGTATCCTCTCTCCCCCACCACACCACATGAAAACCTCAAAAAAATTATGTAATTCTGAGTGTACCTCACACAATTGAGTAGGCTTGACAAACCACCTGTAGAAAACACACTTTTTGTCATTTTAACTGACACTTTCAAAAAACCTTGTGCGTTTCTGAAATGTTAAGGCCCAATCCCAATTCTATTTTTGTACCCCTACCCCTTAGCCCTTCCCCTTGGCCCTTACAACCGAGGGTTAAGGGGAAGGGCTTCAAAACTTACCCCTAAGAATTGGGACAGCACTTCAACACCTGCACACGTCATCATATGTCATCGCGATCTCTTGCTTCATACGAGATCAGACGATCACGACTGCTGTAGTTATTCCAGTTGTGTTATTGTTTGGTGTTTATCTTGAGGAAATCACTGAAGGCGTATATTATGTTATCATAGCGATCTAATGTGGCAATAAGATTGGAACTGTACTGTGTATTTACACAGTGGCCATACTCATCTATGTAAACACACAAAAAACAACATTAACATTATAGCAGCCGCTAGACATTACTGACAGGGTATTCGAGTGTCATCGTGTGTCAGAATGTTCTGGGACCGCTATACTGGAGTTATGATTTTGGATTATAGATCGCGAAATTTAGCTTTTATTTTTTTATTTTTTTTTAAAGCATGACGGTAAAAGATGAACACAGTTATGAATATATTAAAACATATATGTTTGTTTGCCGTAAAAATTCGTAATAAAGACAAAAAATACTAATTTGTGGATCACCTTACTTCCGGGTTCAGCTATCCTGCCGCTGAGGCAGGTGCATTCTGGGAAAAATTCTTACCCCTCCGTCTTAAGTGTGGTCCTGAAAAATCTTTGTTCGAAGGGGTGTATACCCCTTGCCCTTAGCTTTGCGTTTGAGGTTTTTTTTTAACATGTTGAGCCTTGGTGCTTATGCAAGAAATGAGGGTTCTTGCCCGTCCTACTTAATGTCTCTGTAAAACAGAAGTGGCAAAACTTCAAAGTGTTTTGTACAATTGGATCACTCTAATGATTTTATGTAGCTTTTAATTCTAGGACTGGGCATAACAGTTGATTTTATTATTTTTTTAAATTTGTAATTAAACGCATTTTAATAACTTGGTAGCACTTTATAATAACTACACGCTATGAATCATCTATTAAGCATTAGCAAATAGTGAATTCATTATTTGTTAAGCATTAACTCAGCATTAATAAACATTTGTAAGCAGTAAATTCCTGCAGCTACAAATGCTCTATTCTTGACTTATAAGTACATTTATAATGTGCTTAATAATTGTGTTTTCATACTTTGTTAAGGATTTATTTTTCATTACTAAATTAAGTATCGCATTATTTACAAACCATTTGTATTTAAGAGTAGTTGATTGTTTTTAAGATCGTTCAGAATGAGTAAATGATTAATAAACTATTAAAATCAACATTTATATATTGTATTATTCAGGCATATATTAATGGTTACTATGCATGTTAATAAATGCTTTATTAACTCCACTTCCTGTAGTTTTGTGACCTAATCTAAAGTGAGGACTATTCATGCTTTATAAATCCCTTATAAAAGATTATTAAAGGCTCAGTTTTATTCTAAACAGGAAAAAAGAACATAGACGACTTTATTCATTTCTATTAATTTGAATCAGAATTATTACCCCTCCCCCAACCCCGTTATTGGTCCCCCTGTTCATTTCTGTTTAACAGAGAGAAGCGTTTTTCAACACATTTCTAAACCCAATAGCTTTAATAACTCATTTCTAATCACTGATTTATTTTATCTTTGTCATGATGAAAGCATAAAAATATATTTGACTAGATATTTCTCAAGACACTTCTATACAGCTTAAAGGGACAATTGAAAACAATTTTGAACATTAAAATGGTTTTTAAAAAAAATTCAGAACTGCTTTTATTCTTGCCAAAATAAAACAAATTAGACTTTCTCCAGAAGAAAAAAATATTATCAGACATACTGTGAAAATGTCCTTGCTCTGTTAAACATCATTTGGGAAATATTTAAAATCAAATATGGGCTAATAATTCTGACTTCAACTGTACACAAATGAAACTGTATCAAATAAAAAAAATAAATCTTTGCAACCTTATCTAAAATAAAATTACTATTCAGTTAAAACATCACTAAATAACTTTAAAATGTTGTATCATAATATACTGTTAAATTATATTGGTTTTTTTATCCAATTTTTTGTTGTATTTTGACACTCCTGTTATTTAGCAATGTTTAAACTTTACAGTCATTTTATTATTTAGATAGGATTGCAAAGATATATTGTTCATTTGATATTAAGCCTTTAACTGTCATTTATAAGGGATTTATAAAGCATGAATAGTCCTTACTTTAGATTAGGTCACAAAACTGCAGAAAATTGAGTTAATAAAGCATTTATTAACATACATAGTAACCATTAATATATGCCTGAATAATACAATATATAAATGTTGATTTTAATAGTTTATTAATCGTTTACTAACCATTCTGAATGATCTTAAAAACCATCAACTACTCTTAAATACAAATGGTTTGTAAATAATGCGATACTTAATTTAGTAATGAAAAATAAATCCTTAACAAAGTGTGAAAACGCAATTATTAAGCACATTATAAATGTACTTATAAGTCAAGAATAGAGCATTTGTAGCTGCAGGAATTAACTGCTTACAAACGTTTATTAATGCAGAGTTAATGCTTAACAAATAATGAATTCACTATTTGCTAATGCTTAATAGATGATTCATAGCGTGTAGTTATTATAAAGTGCTACCAATAACTTTTTTCATTCACTATTGAATTTTTTTTTGTTTGCCAAATTGCATGTTCCAGGGTTTGTAAGAGTGGAGTGTGCACCTCCTCAGTATGAGAGTTGTCAGGGGAGGCACGGTAGGGCTGGGCCATATGTATACAGTATACAATATGAAGGCATCAGGCGACAGGCTTTTCTATATAGCCTATCTGTAAACATATCCATGCAGAACAGTACTACTTGTATACATTAGAGTAGTAAAGAAAAATGGATACACAAAGAGATTGAGTTGTTTTTTGATGAGACAGGCTTTCTCTGGCACTCACTCCAGCATCTGCACAGATAGACAGCTCAGATAGAAACAAGTGCTGAACTCAGTTTACTTCTTTGGCTTTGATTTTTGAAAAGCCTCTGCTACAGTCTATAACACTGTAAAAATGATTGCTGCCTTTTATTTAAATCAAACTAACTTTTCTAGTCATCTCAACTTTATATCAAATCAAACTGTTTACATAACTTTAAAAGATGTGGTTGAAACTTGATTAACTTATTAAAATAAGTTAAGGTAACAAAAACATTTGTAGTCAAGACTTTTTGTCATATTTTTTTACAGTGTAGGTAAAATTGTTTTTTCCTCTGGATTTAAACAGTACAAACACATTCTAGTGTTTTTTAAATTATTATTATTTTTAGTTTTTTTGTATATTTTAATGAAACTTTAATATATATTTGTTTACATATTGTGCCTTTTTAAAGGGCACCTTTGATGAAAATCATCTTTTGTAAGCTGATTGGAGTGTGCACTATACCTATGTATACTCCAATATGTCCACTGTCATCTTGGAGTGATAGTAAATAAAAATAAAAAAAAACACTTGAGTTTCTGAGGTAAAATACGACCCAAATCCCAGGGATTTTGAGGCCCACAGCAACATGATGTAGGAGTGCGGTTTTCCCTGCCCATCAATTAATTGGCAGGTGCCATGTCTCCATAATAGTATGTATACACATGTCCACAGAACATTTTTTGCAAAAAAAAACTGGGGTTAAAACATGTTAAAACTCTCTAATTAATTAATCTAAGTAATTAATATCATAAGTTTAAAGCGTTTTTAAAACAGAGCATGTTTGTAAAAAAGAGTAAAACCGATATGTAATGGTTAACCGATATAATCCCCACGGCCGCATGGTGTAAGTAAATGTGCATACGTGTGTTTGGGTGTGTGTGTATTGCAAACGACATTTGTGTGTGACTCATCATTTCAGAAAGGCTTGAATAGACTCCATCACAAATACATCAAATAAACTTGATATTTTTGACTAGTGACCTGATTTCAGCTTCATCCTTGTCTCTCTATCACCGATGGCTGTTTATCTAAAGTAATGCATGAGAAGCAGACACACACGTCAGAGCGGTGAGTGAGGAGAAGCAGCTCATTTGCATTTAAAGCCGCAGGTTACAAAAACGGCTAGATAGTCCTCAGAGAGCAAAATGGGTAGATTCTACATTATATAGTCAATAATCTGATGGGTATTTTGAGCTAAACCTTTACAGACACGTTCTGGAGACACCAAAGTCTTATCTTACATCTTGTAAAAGGTAAAAATATGTGCCCTTTAAGTCTTTATTTATTGAATCGAATTGATATGAGAGTTTGCAAATCAGAATCATATCGACACATTTGAATCAGTCCCCAGCACAATTATACACTTGCCTCTTGTGTAGTTATTCATTAGTATTGTAATGTAATGTAATAAAATCATGACTGTTTAATCAATTTTTAATATATAATATGAATTTACATTAATAAAACATTCCAGTTACGCTGGACCTTAAACGTGAATCCTTTATTCCAACATGATTTCCTTTCGTAAATGAAAGCTTTATCTCTTCATCAGGCCTCATAACACACCTCATCACATCACAGACATCAACATTTCGTCCCCCAACACAAGATAACAACGAGCACTCGCTGCACCTGGTGAACAATCCATCCCTTCGTTTATTTATTTACCTACTTTTCATCACCCTTCGCCGTGCAGTTTATCAGAGAAGCTCAGTGCGAGTAATCCAGTGCGGTGGGAGAGAGAGAAGAGAGCCGGTCTGGTAGCAGAGTCCTATCAGTAATTGTAATCTCAGGTCTGACATCTTCCTGCATGCAAAGCCATTAAGACTCCTGCGCTCTCTGAGCTCAAGCCAGGCCAGAGCTCAGGTAATTGCCAGCGGGGCCCACGGCAGGCAGGTGGAGTGGATAGATTTTATCCCGCGCTCCCTGCACCGTTTCTTCCGCTCTAGCGTCGCTGTTCGAGCAGGAGTCTAGGATAAGAGGGAATTAGGTGCAGGATTAGGTCTTGTGTTGTCTCTGTGTTTGTAAGTGTTTACTTATCACTCTGTCAGAAGGGCTTTTTTTGTTGTCGTTGTTGAGTGTGCCACAGGTTTACTGGTAAGCATCTTTGTGTCAGTGGAGAGTGATTTTCTTGTTTCCATGTCAACCTCAAAATGTCAGCATTTCTGACAAAAGTGGCGGGAATTTATATTGAACTGCGCTTTTTTATGTTTTGGAACTTTAATTGACTGCAAAGTTGTTTAGCTGACTTTTTTTGTACTTTTATAACCCTCAGAATTTAAAAACGGGAGATTTTTGCCACCTTTATATTTAAAAGGAGACAGGAGCACAAGTCTGATTCAGAAATGTGCTAATTAGTGATTTGGTTTTAAAATATCTGGCAAGAGACTAATCATTTGGGCTGGATTCAAACTTGTGTTTTGTTTTTTCAACACGTCAAAAATGTTTGCAATCCACTAGGCCACAGTTGATATTTTTTTTCAGGCTGCCTAAAAAAAACTCTAAAGAAGGAGAAGAACACTAGATATAAGCAGGACTAAAATTATTTGAGTGGAAAGAAAATGTTTTTGAACATTTTAAGAGAGGCTTAGCTTGGCTTTTTCTGAACACTCCTTGGACTTGTTTCTCGATTTTGCTCTTATTCTGAAATTATTTAGCCACCATCCATCTACTGTGACATCCCTTTACAAGCCCCACCCATGACTGGTGATGATCTGACCTATAAGCATTGATCAGTAGCAAACACTGGGTTTAACTAATATTTTTAATGATATTATGCTAATAACATTATTCAAAGTAAAACAAAGTGAGTGAGATTTTATTTTATATTATCAGTCATCCATTGTCAGCCATTAACAGCATAGACATTTCAACACAAGACGAATACAAACATGTATTTAATGTTTGTTCTGTTTTTAATACAACTGTGTGCAACTGACAGTTTACAATAAGACTGTGAAGTCAACTTAGTTTAATACATGACATACTGTAACTGGATGTGTGTGTTCAGAAAAGAGTATAACTGCAGTTTAAAGGCCTCGTGAAGCATCTCGAAATGTGCAATTTTATTCAATATTTGACGTAATCTCAATTGGAAAAATGACGAGAGGGCGGGACAGATTAGCTCCTCCCTTTTTACTAAAAAAGCCATCAAATGAAAAGCAAACGAGAAGCTGATACTATAGATAGCATTTGATTGGTCAAGATTTGATGAGAAACTGAAGTATGAGCTTGATCGATTTAGGTGGAATTGACAAAAAGTTTTAGATGTTTATATCAGTTTTATATATTCTAAATTCAGATTTTGTCAGTTTTAGAGCACACTAGCCAATACAAATCTTTAAAATAGACAATTTTTTTTATTTCTTGGGACCTTTAAATTCAAAGGGTTTTGAATTGCATGCAGATAATAAAAGAATTAATAAAGCTAAAGAAAACTCTTCAAGAGCGCAATAAATATGAAAAAAAAAACTAAGATGTTTTACCTCAAAGACACAAGCTGTAAAGACTCCACCTTTGTTTGAGCAAGGGTGGGAGCAACAGCTTATTTGCATTTAAAGGAAAGCACACAAACATTTTTGCTTCCACTCAAAATGGGCTTTTGCAGCATGGTAGGCTACAATAAAGATCATCAGTAATGATAATCACACATCTTATTTAAAGCACTTCTCAAGAAACTCAAGGTCACTGTACAACATACAATTTAATAAACAATGTGAAGGGGCATCTTGTAAAGGGGTGTAATAGTCCACTTTCAGGGAAGTAGAAACTTTGTTTAAAAGAAAAAGTTCATTTTTGAAGATTTAAAAAAATCTCAGCTTTGAGTTTAGAAAGAAGACAGGTCAAGAAATGATTTGAATAGAGAGGAAATGGGTTTGTAGCTAGATTTAAACTTTAATTTCCCATATGAGAACCAAAATTGCACCAAAAGTGATTACTGCTAGCCTACATCTCTGACATTTTCAAAAGAAAAGAAAGTTCTCTTTTTTTTGGTCACTTTTATTGACCTCAAAATTTGAAATGGGACAGGAAATTATTTGGGGAGAGAGGAGATAAGACCTACATTTCCCATATGAGCATGAGCTAACTGCTCGGCAACAACGTAAGATTTCCTAGAGCATCTCCAGAAAAAAAAGTGCAACTATGATAGATGATGAGGGAACAATATCATTTCGGGGCAGGTGACCCCTGAAGGCGGATAGGATTATGAGTGCTAGCTGTACTCTTTATCCGCCATTCAATAAAGGAAGATGAGCATATTAAATTTTTATACCTCGCGAGCACTTGACCGTTCCGGGCTGATTCCTGTGTCTCTCCCTCTGGTGCCGAACGAATCCTGACCCTCTGTCAAATAGTTCCTCTAGATTTGTCTTGTTGCTCTAATCTCTTTTCCCTCATGTCATCAATATCGCGTTCGAGACCCTGCTCGAAAATGACATCGGCTCTCTTTGGCACGGTGGTCGGATCGGGCTCAGATAAGAGGCGAATACGTCGGTGGAGAAATTATTCATGGCAACGGCACGAGGGAAGCAAGTGGCCCTTTCTTCTCCTCCCTAGACGAGCGCGGCGGCGTGCACTCTGGGTAGTCAGTTTGAATATTAAGTGCTAATTTATTGCGTGGCCGGGAGCTACGTGTTAAATAAACGCAGACGAGTAAATAGACGAGGAGAGCGGGAGGGAAGCTGTGCCCAGATATCAGATGGCAACGCAGCACATCCAACCTAGAGGGGACGACGGAGTATAAACACACACCGCAGGACACAACAGATGCACCGTGAGTGTGTGTTTGTGCATATCTGAGGACACGCGACAACTGTTACTCGTGGCGGGTTTTCAGTCACATTGCCTGCAAATCTTGAAATTAAATTAAATGGACCTGAATCAGTCTTCTTCATAAGACACAGGGTTAATCAGTAGCCGCCTGGTAAGACCGTTATCTGGACGTTTCATACGGGGAGAGCATTTAATTGCAGATTATCATTACCAGAGGTAATAATAAATAGAAATGAGTGCTTTTAATTATGTTTTCCAACGTGGTGAGGGACTGAAACATCTAAATCTCATTTTAGCTTTGGCTGGAAACACCTAATGCTGATATTTTAAGTGCAATTAAAGTTCTGCTAATGGTACATGCATCATACCATTTTTTTTTGGTTCATCACACGTGTACTGAACAAATGCAGTTTTATTTTAACTACTGCATGTGCAAAAACAAGGTGTCAGAGTAAATAAATATTCCATAAATTCTGTATTTTGTGGTCTGATGCACTGTGAACAGATTCGGGCCCAATCCCAATTCTGTTTTTATACCCCTACCCCTTCCCCTTGGCCCTTGAAACAGAGTGTGAAGGGGAAGGGTTTCAAAATTTACCCCCAAGAAATGGGACACCACTACAACACCTGCACCATGTCATCGCGATATCTTGCATCATATGAGATCGATGATGGCGACTGCTGTAGTTATTCCAGTTGCGTTATTTTTGGGTATTTGTCTTCAGGAAATCACTGTGGCAACAATATCATGTTATAATGATCTAATGTGGCAATAAGATGTAAATGTGCTGTGGCCATATTCATCTATGTAAACACATAAAAAAACAACATTAACATTATACTAGACACTGCGAAAAGGTAATTCCCAGCCACTAGACTTATCTGACAGGGATTCAAGTTATATCGAGTGTCAGAATGTTGTGGGGCTGCTATACAGGAGTTTTTAATATGGATTATAGATAGCAAAATTTAGGGTTTTGTATTTGTGTTTTTTTTTTTTTTTTTAAAGCATGATGGTAAAACACGAACGCCGTTATGAATGTATTAAAACATGTGGTTGTTTGTTGTAAAAATTCATAATAATGACAAAAAAAAACAACAACACTAATTTGTTAATCTCCTAAAATTTTCTTATCGCTTGGTTTCGAGTGGGATCCTTAAAATCTCTGTTTCCCCTTAGCTCTATGCCTTCAAGCTAAAGAGAATTGGGACACCCCTAGCTCTTCACTTGAACGCGCAAAATGGGGGGTAGGGTTAAGGGGAAGGGCTAAGGGGTAGAATTGGGATTCCGCCTAGATCATGCATGGCTCGCTGCTTCACAAATCTGCTCCTTTATTCTTCCTTTACAGGTCCCATGAAATTAAAAGAACATTTTTAGTTCTTTTTCTCTAAACATTTTCTCTAAAGATATCTATAAGCTGGTGTCGTACAAAACAAAGTTCGCGTCGGCACAAGTGGTGTAGTGGTTAGTGCGTCTACACATGCACTCCGGAGTTTGATTCCGCCTCGCGGTCCTATGCCGATCCTTCCCCTCTCTGCTTCCCATGCTTTCCTGTCAATTCTCTCTACTGTCCTGTCTAAGTTCGCGTTTAGAAGATTTAAAACTGATATAAACATGTAAAGCTTGTAGTTCATCACTTCCACCGAAATTGATTTTTTTCACGTCACCTCATACTTTAGCTTCTCATCAAATCTTGACCAATCAAATGCTCTCTAGTATCTGACATGCCCCGCCCCTTCAAGGCGCTTCTAATTTGCTGTTCATTTGATGTTCTTGCGCTCAACCACCCTCACTGGCAGAGCTGCGACAAAACAAAATACTGTTTTGTTCGAATTCTGCGACAGCTCTTACAAATGACCTGGTTTTGTTTGGTGTTTCTGCGACTTTAAAAACAAGATATTCCCATATTACTGACGTACTGTTTTTCTTTGATATTAATTCGTCTATAAATGCTTCTGAAGCGGCAGTCGCCGTTTGTTCGTGCTTTCCTGTTTGCTTGTTTTTTTATTGTGGATGTTCCACATACTTCGGTTGCACAGTTCTGATTGGGCAGAACGAAAGTGTGCTCACTCAATTGGTTAGTAAGACTGTCACACACAGACGGCCGTCACGCATTTGCTCTGGGTGGGGGAAGTTAAATAATATATAAATCACAGCCTCTTGCGATTTTAGCTAATTGCAATGTTTCGATTAATCGCACAGCCCTACTTATGACACACCTCCTGTCCAGTAATTAAAGGAAGAAATTCAAATAATAAATGCTGTTTTGAAGCTCTGTGATGCACAATGTCAGTGAATAATTCCGCTTCACTACTAGTTATGGCATGAAATAAATATGAATGAACAGCTCAACTCATGTGGAATCCTAGTACTCAGTAAGTGTTTCTGCAGGGAAAGATACTAATAAAACAGGTTGTGAACAATGTCATGTAGCGTTATCTTTACTTAAGGCAAGTCTTTGGTATCCACAACTTTTTCATCTGGTAGTGATGAGTTTAAATAAAGCTGTCATAATTTTAGGATTAGATTTAGATAGTAACATGAAAATGCCTTACGTGCTGTTTGCATGTTTGTTTCGGTTATTAACTAAAAATAAATGGTAGCTGAGTGTGGTTAAGGCGCTGTTTTTCATGGCAGCCTTTAATATTATAATGATGTGGAAGTAATAGGCTTCGTGATTTGTTTTCTTTATTTAGTACATCATTAGTTGAGATGGATTTGTTTTGTAAATAACTGTTTAAAAAACACCCTATTAAGTTTAGCTTTCCCTCTGCTTTACCAAAAATGTATGAACGGGTTTGAAAGCACAAGTTAAAGCACAATCATAGATTTCTAGATATATTTCCTAGATTTTCTAATCATCTAGATTTTTATTTGGTTTCAAACGTTATCCTTTTTAAAATGCATGAAAGTGGATTTTGTAATAAAAAAAGGAAAAAAAAAATCTTGAAAGAAATTGACTACTAGAATTAACATTTTCTATCCATAACCCAGAAGAAAAAAAATGTTGTTAATATAAAATCAGCATAATGATACCCCAAATGCCCCCTGACTTTGAAAATCTAGATCTCATGAAGGGAAATCTGAAGGGATCTGTGCAAAAAACTGAACATCATTTACTATATTATTACCTGTAATCCACAGCCTCTGCCAATGATCCTGATGCCTCGTTCACAAATCTTTCTTTTTAAACTTGTTATTTTTGAAAGAAATAGATGAACCAGTTCTCCAAATTGGCCTGAAATGTCTGAAACCGTTTGCAACTTGACCCAGCAGAAATATTCATGAAGCTCATCGAAACTCAGTCATGCCTGACAGTCATTTATACTTGAAGTAAGCTAACATATCAGTATAAATGTTCCTATGATGTTCCACATTGAGTGCTTTAGTTACTCCACCAATGACTGAACTGAGGAGACAAATGTGCTTTTTGACTTTCATGGTGATGATTACTATTGAATTGCATTCTATGAATCACCAAGGACAATAGTTTTAATTAAAATCTTCATTAATGTTGTTCCTAACTTCTATCGTAGATGTCCTGAGGTTGAAAAATGTCATATTTAAATTTAACGTTAAATTTACACTAACAATCCCTTTAAGATTTACTGACGCCAGACGACGACACAGTTGGGTTCGTCATTGCTAGTTGTTTGGGGTCGGCTTGGTGTGTCCTGGCTTTTATTGGACAGCATCCCTATGATTTTATACATAAACTCTCTCACGACATATACAGTTGAAGTCTGAATGTTTTTCTTTTTCAAATATTTCCCAAATGATGTTTTACAAAACAAGGACTTTTCACAGTATTTCCCATAATGTTTTTTTTTCTTCTAGAGAAAGTCTTATTTGTTATTTTGGCTAGAAAAAAATCAGTTTTAAATTTAACGTCAATATTATTAGCCGCCTTAAGCAATTTTTTTGATTGTCTACAGAACAAACCATTTTTTGTACTAATTTCCCCAACTTGCTTAATTAACCTAATTAAGCCTTTAAATGCCACAAGCTGAATACTAGTATCGTAAAAAAATATGTAGTAAAATATTATGTACTGAGTTATTAAAGGTGTCGTATGTAAGTGTTTGACTCTTAAAGCATAAAAATGCCATAACATTCTTGTTTATCTAAAAGACTATGCTAAAGTCAGTTATTCTTCTTTGAAAATGTGAGTTGTGTGTCAGAATGACTGTCTTTGTTTTGGTGCTTTCAAACCCCCCCATCCCCCCACCCCCACTTCCAATTTAGCCAATTATATTACAGCACTCCGGGTCGCCTTGTTGGAAAACCACTTATTTGATTCATTTGGTCAAAAAGGCTCTCAAAGCATGCATCTGTGACAGAAATGCGACTTCGGGTGGACAGTAGCAGACTCCGAAATAAGACACAGATTCAGAGTTTCATATGAGGTGGTTATTAGTTAGCCAATAATATAAATAGTACGGATGTCAGCAGTAGGTGAGCAGGTTATATTGTAACTCAGTGTCCTAACCACAGACTACTTGACGAGAATTGCAGTGATAAGCAACTTGGCTGTTTGCACCAGAAGAAACACATCAGAATTTTAAATACAGCTATTCAGAAGCACAGAATATGCACAAAATGGCAAGGTTTATAATGTAATTAATACATATTAAACCTCTTTAACGTTATAAAAATGAAGATGCTGAATCACAGATATATGTTTGCTTGCAGTGATTTGCAGATTTCAAGCGGTTTATTTTATTTTCAAGATCCGAGGTAAACTATCTGCTGCTGAAACTTCAGGTGTAGTTAGAACAAAAACTCCTTTTAGTATGGTAAATATTCCTTCTATCGTGTGCTGTTGCTTTAGTTTAGAACATTTTTTTTGAATGTTTAAATCATTCAGAACATGATTTAAATCAGCCTTTAGGCTCAATTGGTTGAGCACTCCTGTTGGTCCTCAATATGGCAACCTGCACTTGCTTGTGGTTTGATCCAGGAATGCAATACCTAGTTCAACCACTGGGTGTTAAACTTACATACTGCACTTTTCAAGCTATTCTGTTTAAAATGTGTTAAAAAAATAGTCTTTTCGTTAAGCAGAACATGGGGGAAAATATATGGGGGGCTAATATATTTCAAATAAGAATAACTGCCTTTTAAAGTGAAATAACTGAACAGAAACATATAGATTTTTGTAACTGAACACCTTCATACAGTCTTCCAACAATATTAATTTGTACCATGTACACCCTCCTTTATTTGATCCACGTCCAAACTTCACGCAGAAACCTGAAGGTGTGACTGAAAACTGTGATAATATGCTATTGTTGACATAATCAGCAGTGTTCAGCAGCCTTCAGTTCATCATTCCTGCAATCTCTTCACTTCTTCTGAAGTGTACGGCCTGTCACTTTGCATCTATCCCGGCCTCGGTGCTGAGTTACAGCCTAACGCACACGCGTGCACCATTGTTTACGGTAAACCCAACTCCGAGCAGGGCTCATTTCTAGACTTATCAGTGTAATTCATGCTTGCCTGAGTATTATCAGCCCGTTCCAGATCCCAAACAGAGCGTTACATGAGTGCCGCACGCCCATCAGATTGGCTTTGTCACCACAGAGAATTTAAAGAGGATAAATAAAGAAATGACAAGGCTTGCGTGCGCGTGTGTGTGTGTGTGTCTGTGGCTCTCAACAGGCTCTGAGAGTTCTTTAAGACGGAGTGATGAGTTTGCTGTCATAAGACCAGCAGGGAGCAAACTCTTGATTCTTCAGCTAAGAGTTGTCATTGAGTCACTTTTAGTTCCCCGAGAGGCTATTTTTAAGGCTGTCTGTCTGTGTTGGCATCATTATAGCTTTGTGAATAAAATCAAAAACGTTATTGAACGAGACACAATCAGAGGTGTTTCTAAATAGGCAATATGTTCACTACTGCAACTGATAAAATATGTGTCAATGGGCCAATTTAGCTAACAGCGACAGGAGGCTGACATACTATTACTTGATCAAAGAAATGTTTGTAATGTATGAAGGCATTTGATTATTTATCACACATACACTCACCGGCCACTTTATTAGGTTCACCTTTCTAGTATTTCGGAGGTGCATATTTTGGTCCATACTGACATGATTGACAGTTGCTGCAGATTTGTCAGCTGCACATCCATGATGGGAATCTCCTGTTTCACCACATCCCAAAGGTGCTCTGTTGGATTGAGTTCTGGTGACTGTGGAGGCCCTTTGAGTACAGTGAACTCATTGTCATGTTTAAGATGATTCGCATTTTTTGACATGGCACGTTATCCCTGCTGGAAGTAGCCATCTGAACATGGGTACACTGTGATCATAAAGACAGTGTAAAGACAGCAGCAACAATACTCGCGTAGGCTGTGGCGTTGACACGATGCTCTATTGGTACAAAGTGTGCCAAGAAATATCCCTCACACCATTACACCACCACCACCAGCCTGAACCGTTGATACAAGGCAGGCTGGATCCATGTTTTTATGCTGTTGAGGCCAATTTCTGACCCAACTATCTGAATGTCTCCGCAGAAATCGAGACTCATCAGACTAGGCAACATTTTTCCAATCTTCTACTGTTCTATTGGTTATTTAAATTACTGTTGCCTTTCTATCAGCTCGAACCATGTCTGGTCATTCTCCTCTGACATCTAGCAACAACAAGGCATTGAGCCCACAGAACTGCCACTCTCTTGGTAGTTCCTCTTTTTTTGGACCATTTTCTATAAAACCTAGAGATGGTTGCGCATGAAAATCCCAGTAGATCAGCAGTTTCTGAAATACTCAGACCAGCTCATCTGTCACCAATAACAATGCCACGTTCAAAGTCACTTAAATCCCCTTTCTTCCCCATTCTGATGCTCTTGTTTTGAACTGCAGCAGATCGTCTTCACAATGTCATTCATTCATTTTCTTTTCGGCTTAGTCCCTTTAATAATCCGGGATCGCCACAGCGGAATGAACCGCCAACTTATCCAGCATTTGTTTTACGCAGCGGATGCCCTTCCAGCCACAACCCATCTCTGGGAAACACATCCATACATTCTCATTCACACACATACACTATGGACAATTTAGCTTACCCAATTCACCTGTACCGCATATCTTTGGACTGTGGGGGAAACCGGAGCACCCGGAGGAAACCCACGCGACCACGGGGAGAACATGCAAACTCCACACAGAAATGCCAACTGGCGCGGCCGGGGATCGAACCAGCGACCTTCTTGCTGTGAGGCGAACGTGCTACTCACTACGCCACCGTGGCGCCCTTCACAATGTCTACATGTCTAAATGCATTGAGTTGCTAATATGTGATTGGCTGATTAGAAGTTTGCATTAACGAGCAGTTGGACAGGTGTACCTACTAAATTGGCCAGTGAGTGTATGTTTATATTTTGTTATTGCTGTTTTATCCGTTTTAGAAATTCAGTTTGAAGCATAAAGTCTGATAAACATTTTATTGGATTGAATTTACACGTATAACTCTGAAACATTTGAAAAAATATTGGAAACATAAATACACTATACATATAAATCATAAATATACTTAACCTAAAATAGGCAGAAAAAAGACTTTGACTTTTGGTTTGACTAAATAAATATGAATGTTAAATACAGTATAATGTACTATTGTAGCATTTATTAGTTTTTTTTATTCTGTTTTATTCAACTTCACTCTTTATTTTTATTACTTTTATATATATTTTATTGTTTAAATAAAAAAAAATCAACTATAGTTAAATATTCTAAGATATATATACTTTCTCAAACAATAGTTTTATAAAATATTTGTTTCATTTTTTTTTATCAGTTTGTAATACTTAAAATATATATAAATTTATTTTAGGCAGTTTGCAAAACAACATTTATAATTTCTACTTTTGATTTTTAAGGTTACATGAGTTGTAGTCATTGAGTGAATGTTATTACAGTTTACATTATGATTATTACTATTTCAGTTGTATTAAAATTATTTTAACTGGGGCGACACGGTGTCTCAGTGGTTAGCACTGTTGCCTCACAGCAAGAAGGTCACTGGTTCGAGTCCTGGCTAGGTCAGTTGGCAATTCTGTGCGGAGTTTGCATGTTCTCCCCGTGTTCACGTTGGTTTCCTCCGGGTGCTTCGGTTTCCCCCACAGTGCAAAGACATGCGGTATAGGTGAATTAAATAAACTAAATTGGCTGTAGTGTATGTGTGTGTGTGAGAGTGTATGGGTGTTTCCCAGAACTGGGTTGCAAATGAAAACGAATGGTTAATAAATGATTTTAACTGGGTTTTGAATAAATTAACAACATCATCTCACAACAAAAACAACAACAACAAAATAAAAACAAAATATACAAAATGAATGATCATATATATATATATATATATATATATATATATATATATATATATATATTTATTTTTTTAAAAAAAAAAAAAATCCTGTTCAAAAACGTGCTGATTGAACCATACAGTGTTTTGAGGTCTTCTCTGATGCTCGGCTCTTGATGTCTTATCACCGTAGATCCATGTAAGCCCTGGCAGTGTGTGTAGCACTTGGCTGCAGCAAGCAGACCAGATTACCCTCGCCTTCCTCTTCATTAAATATGTGTGAAACGCCCTGCTGCTGCTCCTGTAATGAGGACTGATTCCATACTACATAATACATTTGTTAGCACTCAATTTACAGTTGCAATTAGGAGCCCTTTGAGATTTGTGCTTTGCCATTTACAGTCTCCATTTCATGTTTGCTTTTTAACTGATTAAAGGCGTATTCACCAAAAAATGAAAATTCTGTCATTCACTCCACCCTTACACCATATTTTTGTGTTTTGTTCTGTTAAAGACAAAAGGGATGCTGGAAACCTGTAACCATTGACCTCCATAGTATTTGTTTTTTTTCTCCTTGTATGGAAGTCGATGGTTACAGGTTTCCAACAGTAAATGATTTGAGTAAATGACAGAATTTTAATTTTTTGGTGAATATGCCATTAAGTGCAAAAGTGGACCCAAAATGGTGCTGAAGTGGTTAGAGAGAATTTTAATACAACATATGTGTCTTTAGGATTCACTAGGTTGTTTAGACCCCTAGCAATACATATAACCAATAGTGATGCAAAAAAAGTCCAAAGCGCAATTTATTCATTTTTTTAATACAGCTATTCATTCATTTTCCTTCAGCTTAGTTCCTTTATTCAACTTATCCAGTATATTTTTTACACAGTAGATGCCCCTCCAGCTGCAACTCAGTACCGGGAAACACCCATACACACTCATTCACATACAAACTCCACGGCCAATTTAGTTTATTTAATTCACCTAGAGTGGCGCCACGGTGCACTCTAAAAAAAAAAAGGTGCTAAATAGCACCAAAACTGGTTCTTTGGTCGTAACGAGGGGGGAACCTTTTTTGGTGCTATACAGCACCTTAAAAAAATAGGTGCTATATTGTACTTTTGTCAAATGGTGCTATATAGCACCTATATTTTAAGGTGCTCATAATGTTACTTTACCCTTTCCGCAAATAAAACCGGCATAAAAGTAATGAGAATTAGCTACAAGAACAAGTGCTTACCAGTAGTAGTGGTGCTATATAGCACTTTAACCCCCAAAGAACCACTGAAAAACCTTTATGTTGCTTTAAAGATTCATTACACAGTAAAAGTGCTATATAGCACCCTGACCACCTTAAAGAACCACTGAAGAACCACTGAAGAACCTTCATAGTGCTTTAAAAGTTCTTTACACAGTAAAAGTGCTAAATAGCACCTCAAATATCGTAAAGAACTACTGAAAAACCACTGAAGAACCTTTTTTTTTTAGAGTGTGGCGTAGTGAGTAGCACGTTCGCCTCACAGCAAGAAGGTCGCTGGTTCGAGCCCTGGCTAGGTCAGTTGGCATTTCTGTTTGGAGTTTGCATGTTCTCCCCGTGGTTGCGTGGGTTTCCTCCGGGTGCTCCGGTTTCCCCCACAGTCCAAAGACATGTGGTACAGCTGAATTGGATAGGCTAAATTGTCCGTAGTGTATGAGTGTGAATGAGTGTGTATGGATGTTTCCCAGAGATGGGTTGCGGCTGGAAGGGCATCCGCTGCTTAAAAATATGCTGGATAAGTTGGCGGTTGATTCTGCTGTGGCGACCCGGGATTAAAAAAGGGACTAAGCTGACAAGAAAATGAATGAATGAATAATTCACCTAGAGACTTTTAAAGATGGAGGAGAGACTAGTGGTTGCTGTTTCGAGTTATGCAGAGCTGTACGACAAATCTAGAATAGCACAAGGTTATTAAAACGCAGCAGGCCTGGAAGCAAGTCAGTCTGACCATAAAGATTATGGATAAACGTCTCACCAAAGTTCTTCCCTGCTTTTCATCTATGAGAACAAGCAGCGCAATAAGCTAGAAACAACAAAACATGGCACACTTCTTTAAGTAAGTCATGCTCTGACATGATACAATGTTCTAGAATGGCCATCCCAGTCCCCAGACTTCAACATCATCGAAAATCTGTAAATTGATTTATAAAGGGCCGTTCATACTCCGCACGCATCAAACCTGACTGAACTGGAGAAATTTTACAAGGAATAATGGTCCAAAATACCTTCAGCAAGAATTCAGGGACTTCTCCTTGTCTATAAGAAGGGTCTACAGGCTGTTATTTCAGTAAAAGGTGGCTGTACACAAGATTAATGTTATTATTCTGTTGTGGTGCCCAAATTTTTGCACCTGTCTGTTTTTATCATGATTTAAATTGTATTGCATCTATTGATTAAATAAATGTTATGTCGGAACAAAAATGCTGGGTTTTCCCTACACTCTCTGAAAAAAGGGTACAGTCTTGTACCAAAGATGGTACAAGCCCTTGTCACTGGGGCAGTAGCTTTTCGTGGAACAGAATTGTACCTTAACACAATGAAACACATTTGTACCATTGCAGTTTGTTCCTTTAAGGACAGGATTTGTACCATGGCAAACTAAAATATACCTTTGGTTTTTAAAACCTGCAGATACAATATTGTACCTTCATCAAAGGTACAAATCTGATCCATGAAGGTACCACTACAGTGACAACCACTTTGTACCTTAACAGTATCAAATGTGTTCCTTCAAGAGCTATTTAAATGCGTTTTGCTTTATCCAAAAAGCATCAATTTATTGTCAGTAAGTACAAAACATCAAAAATGCCTTATGTTTAGTTTACAACACCTATAGTTTTGTTTTAACAGTTGTTTTATATTATAGAACTTAATAATTAATGTTTATGAGTTTCTTTAAGCATATGCTTTTAAATGATGATTCATGTTTTAATATGGAAATTATTCATAAAATCACTTTACCTTTTCTGTAATATTTATTTTCATAGATATTGTAGTAAAGGAGTTGTCCAACACTTACATTATGTATCTTTTTTATGATAACAATTGTGTACCTTCAAAAGGTACAGAACAGTATCATGGAGGTCTTTTCTGTACCATATAAGGTACAACTTTTACAACGGTACAGAACTGTGCCTTAAGGAACATTATTTGTACCACTGTGAACCTTTTTTTTTCTGAGAGTGTAGGGTATAAAATATATCCAAATGAAATTGCTGATTTGGAAGGCCAGCAGGCTATGGCTTACAATTATGAAAATGATCAGGGGTGCCCAAACTTTTGCATAAGGTTGTATGTTTCAGCTCATTTTAAATCAGTAGTTTAAACAAACAGCAAATTAGTTTTTTAGTGTAAAACATCCAACACTGGGTGCTTGTCCCCCCAAAAAAGTCATGCATGCCCTAATAATTCAATGTAATGTAAACCCATGAACCACCTTTTAAGAAAACATCTTTTTGTAGCCACTTGAAGTTCTGTTTTCTTTCTGATTTCTCTTTTCCTCTCTCTCCTTCCTCCAGCCTGCCTCTGAACTGGATGCCTGGGTAAGCACGGCTTATTCCACAACTGTAGTTACATTTCTCTCTTTCATTCACTCTTTTTCTTTCTTCCTATCTCTCAGCGTCTTGTTCCCTCCTCATTGAAAACACGGTGTTTTGGTTTTCATGCATTAAGCCCCGATTGTGAGCGTGCAAAGCGTGTCGGTCGGCGTGGCGTTTTCGGAGCTACCCAGCTAGAAAATTGCATATGATGCTGGTGCTGATGGAGGTGATTTACTGCTCGTTCGAGACAGGAGGCAGAGGAAAGGGGGTGATTATGTATGCCCGTAATTTGGGGTTGTGCTTTTGTTGTGCGCTGTTGTCTGGCTGCTACAGTACATGCGCCTCTCTCCCGGTCAGCGCCACGGGGCGTCTCTCCACCACCGTGTGTGTGTGTGTGTGTGTGTGTGTGAGAAAGCACAACTGTGTGAATGGCGTGTCCCGCTGGGTTTAATGTATCTGTGTCTCGTACAGTTGCGGAATGAGGGAAGCTAATTGCAGGGGAGATGCGTGCATGTGTGCGAGCATGTCACTTTTTTTGGGGGGTTTTCTTGTTTAAATACTTGTCCTTTTTTTGCGTCTTTGAACTCATTTTTTTGGGATGTTTGCTTTTTTTTGTATGATACTCCAAGCTTTAAGTCGTGATAATGCGCGATGGGTTTTATAGTGTATGTTTGAGTATGAATAATGTTGTTTCTGTGTGGCAGCACAATATATCGTTTCAACATTGATATGTGCACATCTGCAATAGTCACATCGCTGGATCTGCTGGGTCAGATCAAGATTAGTTGACCAAGAACCATAGTTGATTGTGTTTGTGTTTTTAAGGCGTGTGATTGTGTAAGGATTTAAAGTATTCATAAACCAGAAATTATAATGTTTTTAACTTTGAAAAGAAAGATTCATTGTATTTAAATATATACTGTATAAACACAATGAAAACTTCATTTAGGGCTAGGCAATTAATCGAACAATAATCGAAATTCACATTAAGAACCTGTAATCGATCAAATTTTTCCAGGTAATTAAAAAAATAAATACATTTTATTGTAGTTTTTGCAGACAGAAAAACAAAGAACAGACAGACAAATACATCAAGAAACAATAATCTATGCAAAATGTAAATAAAGCATGAGAAAAGACAAAATGGCGACATACAATACATATATGATCTACAAAAAGACACAGCAATGGATGTAAAGAGAGAGTGAAAAAAACTTGCAAATCTTCGGAAATTAAACAACATTATTAGTCTTTATGGTGCTTTAGAAAAAAAAGACAGGATCCCACATTTTCCCAGAAGTGGTATATCTAATTCTTTCCAAAGGTAAAGTGGAGGTGAGTCCAAGAAGCCAGTCAGAAAAAAAAAAACGCCTAACATTTTTCTTCTGGAAGCAAAGAATAATTTTTTTAGCTATGATCGTGCCATACTGAACAGGTAACCGTACGTTTCGGTTGAGAGTCTCCAGAAAATCTGACCAGCCAAAAATGGCTGCCATTGGGTCAGGGAGTAAAACATCATAAACTTTTGCAAAAAAACTGAAATATTTCTGACCAAAAGATCTGAATTTTAATACAGAACCAAAAAATATGTGCTAAGGTACCATCAGCATTTTCCAGGTAAATTTTTTTTCAATTACTTTTCTGGCCCTGCTTTGTTAAGGCTGATTTATACTTTTGCATCGAACGCACGGTCACATACCCGCCCATCTCAAGAAAAATGTAATTACACATTGCACGTTTGCATTATATTAA
This sequence comes from Danio albolineatus, assembly GCA_903798035.1. Lineage (NCBI taxonomy): Eukaryota > Metazoa > Chordata > Actinopteri > Cypriniformes > Danionidae > Danio > Danio albolineatus. Next base: position 3,003,280 of record CAIGQQ010006052.1, on the reverse strand, counting down.
CGATGATTGGAAGCTGTGCCAGACATGCCTTGAGACAGCAAATTTTCTATTACAATAAAATGATTATTTACATTAAAATATTTGAAAAACAAAAAATACAGTGTTTAAAATATTATTTACTGGATATACAAGAGTTGTTTAAATTAGTAAAGATGCTGCTTATTTTCTACTTTTGAAAACATTGAAAATAATATTTTTTTTTTCCAAAAGTGCAGGTTATTTATTTTGACTTTTTTTATAAGATAAAAGTGACTGTTGGTTTCAGGCAATGTGCGTTTTTAATTTCAGTTGTTCAATGCTGATGTTCAATAAAAACATCATAGATAAAAGATTGTGTGTGTGTTTTAGGCATGGGACAATAATCGTTTTCAAGGTATACCGTGGTTTGGAAAAGTCAAGTTTTTTAAACCCGCCAACATTTTCTGTTCTAGAATATTTTTGAGGGATGTAAACAATAATAATGGTCCTAACGTATTTCCTGTTTTACATTTTTAATTTCCATAGCTTCCGAGAATCCCAAAAGGTCCTTATATTGATGAATAATGTTACGACAGCTGTTTTAGGGTCACGTTATGATTGAATTGCCTCTTATTACAGTTATGAAACGGTTTGACGACAAGCAGGAAATGTTCACGGACCGATGACATTACCGCATTGAAATGGTCTATACCATTCCTTCGATGTAAGATATTTATCTTTTGTTTTTGCTTTTTATGCCAACAGGATCAAAAACAGAAATCATATCCAAAGATGCTGTTTTGAATTGTAAAGAGGTTTTCTGAAATCAGAAATCTAGAGAGTGTGAGTTAATGATTCATTTGAATTATTTAGCCTGAGTTGCTTGCAGCTCCAAAATACTTTTAAATGTTTTCCAAATTAAAATATATTCAAAAAGGAAAAACGTTTTCCCCAGACATTTAACAAAAATATATTTTAGAGCAGTAATCACAATACCGTGAAACCGTAATATTTGTATCCAAGGTTATCATACCGTCAGATTCATATACTGGCCCATGCCTAGTGTGTTTCCTTTAATTATTTTAAAATCAAGTAATGCTTGCTTCATTCAAAAGTCTCTCACGTGTAATACACGAGCATATTTACTGTACAAAAACTCAGTGAACTGTGAAGGCAAAAAATAAAATACAAATAAAAACAGAAAAACAACAATAAAAGCAAAGAAAAGAATCGTCATTAATCGTAATCGACTTAGAATTTAGGCCGAATCGCCCAGCCCTAACTTCACTGTTATTTTACATTTGAAAACTCAATTTGTGCACCTGAATACTGCTAGTCTTCCAGAAAAAAACAAACAAACATCTGTTGCTGTTTTTCATTTATATCTTTGCTCTGTTTTTGTCAATACTTTTGATTATTTTATTGTATTTTAATGCAGATGAGCTCTACAAAATCATCCTAATTAATGTAAAATTATGTCAATTATTTCCAAATAAAGCCATTAATTTTATATAGTAAAATTATATACAATAACGCAATATGTAGCGCATAAAACTAAAATTTCGCAATGTCATTTTTTTTAATATCATGCAGCCCTACATGAAACGTTCAAATTTGTAAAAGCAGCGTAAGTTAGCACATCTGCAGGTGTAAGTTAACGAAAAGTTTGGCGTATCATATTATTTTGCACATTTTTTTTTCGTGGTGTCACAAAATACATTTTTTATGGTACATTTCGTTGTGTAATATTACACGCAGTCAGAAACTTACACTTAAACGTACTATTTTGTGTTGTATATTGTTATGAGTATATGAAATTATTTATATCGTAATATGAGATTTTTGTCTTAGTGCCAAGCCCTACTTCTTGCATATCTTGCAGTGTTTTTAGTTGTTTTTGTGACATGGGGATCATTTTGGAAATGTTTTTGTCTGTAGAATTAGAGCTGGGCAAAATGGCCAAAAACTCACAATAAAAATGTTACTCTCCATATGCTCCAGACGCTTTCCTACAAACAGCCAGGACCTAAAAATACAGTATATGCTTAAAATATAAATGTAAAAACTGCTAAACTAACTTAGACTTGCCATGGCATCTATATATTGCTGCCCTTTTGAGTGTGTAGTGCTTCTTTTGTAAGCTTCTCTTTTGTAAGTGCCTTCAGATAGAAGCTTCTGCTAATGCCATAAATAATGTTAAGGTAAGTGAGTGTCAAATCTGTATTGGTTTCAAGTTTCAGGGCAGATTTTTACTCCTGAGAAAGCGTTATAGAAATGGCACAGTCAATTGTTAATTAAAACTACTCCAAAAAGAGTATATTTATAATGATAAATAATTATTAGCCTTGAAATGTTTTCATGTTTTATGACTATGAGAAATCAATTCAGGTGTAAATCTATGGTCAGTAAAACAATAACATCTTGTATTTGAAGATTTTAGCTTTACTTTTTTTAAAATCATCATAATCATAGGTAAAACCACACATATAGCACCTAATTACCACGTTGAAATAAAACTATACATATGGCTTAATAACAGTAATTACTGTAATTACTTTCCACTACTCCTTTAATACATATCTACATTAATAAGAAAAAAAAACATGCACAGTTGAAGGCAAAATGATTAGCAATCCTGTGATATTTAACTTCTTTTTCAAAAATGTGTTGGAAAAAAAAGTCTTTTCTCCATCAAACAGAACTTGAGCCACCATAATTGTTTTAACTAATTTCCAATAAGATTTTTTTTTCTCCTTGCCATGATGACAGTACATAATATTTTACTAGTGTTTTTGCAAGATACTAGTGTTCAGTTTTCAGTATACAATACTATTCAGCAATTTAAAGGCTTAATTAGGTTAATTAAAGTTAGGTTAATTAAGTCATTGGACAACAGTGGTTTGTCCTGTAGCTCATCAAAAAAAGAAATTCTTAATGGGGGCTAATAATATTAACTCTAAAATAAATAAAAAATAGCTGCTTTTATTCCAGTAAAACTAAAAGAAATAATACTAATAATTTTTTTTGCAGAATAATAAAAAAATATGAAAGCAAATGGACCCTTTTCATAAGACTGTTATGATGCATTTAACAGTCTTCATAATCTTAAATCCTTAAAAAAAAAAATTTTTTCTATGTTTAGATTTTTTTTAAAAATGTATCAACATTTATATGCATTTATGTATGTATTATATAATCTTTGTGTCAAATTACAAAAAACTAATTACTACTTATGCAAGGTGTTTCCAATGCAGCGTGGGCTGAGAGTAAATTTGACGTTATTCTCTCCTACCGCTCCTCCGTCTCGCACAATTTTTTTTTTCTTTTTCTGAAAGTCTTGATAACACCACCGACGTTTTTCTTTTTTTATTTCAGCAAATAGGATTGTAAAAACATTATTTGTTGTACTCCCCCATTCACTGCGCTCTAAGCTTACCCAGCTATGACGACTTCTGCTGCTAAGAAACCCAAAAATGTGAAAAGGGTCTTTACTGTGAAATTTGGAAAATTTCATTACTCTTTTAGACATCACTTGGTAAGTGTTTGAAAAAGAATAATAATTCCACAGGACTTATAATTTTGCCTTTACTAGTATGTATCTCCCAGTCCTGCCACAAAACCAAGGTGCAGTTTCTGGTACTGCAGTAAATCCATGGTAAATCCATGAAAGTAGCCTTCTAACTGGATTGTTCTTGGCACAGTGTTTCTCCAAAAATCTTTATGCTGAGTAAAATAAATCTTTCTTGGCTGAATTATCCTGTTAAGGTGATATCTGCTTTGGCTTTTCAATGGCCCAGATGTTTGCGTGCTCACAAATAGTCCATATCATCTCAGGAAGTCAATTCTCTTTTCTTTTATGCATACCGAATCACTGCCAACCATCCAGCACACCTGTTTGAGTGTATCAAGCATAAACAAAATTACCTACAAACTTGTGTGTGCCATTGTCTTGTGTCCTCACTTTCTCTGTTTATTTTCGGAGTCCCTCTGTGCTGTAAATCCTTCTCAATGCTTTTTTTTTTTCGAGGGCTGAAAATCTTACACCAGCTGTCCATTTCCTAAAGTCTCTGGCAGAATCGGCAGAAAGGTTTTAAGAGCTTTTGCTCCATTCTGTTTGAGTGATGCTGCGCTGTGGAGCATCGTACGTCCGGCCTCTCTTGAGGATGGTCAACAGTTTTGGACCAGTCGGGACATATGTTGCTGAAAGCGTTTGTTGATTCACTGCCCAAAAATCTGAAAACCTTGACGAGGCTTTAAGAAACGCCAAAAAACAGTGAAATTTCCAAGGATGACAGTTGGACTTTGTCCTAAGCTTATAAGCCTTATGATAGAAAATGTTTTTGAAATTAATGTCACAAACTACATCACAGGGCTTGAGTTTGGGAAGTGTGTCATTTTCTGCTTTGCCACAGATTTGTTTGTGAGGTAGGCGGTCATCATTCTTTTAACAATGTCAGGCCAGTAGTTTTTAATTTAATTTAATTTAATTTAATTTAATTTAATTTAGTTTAGTTTAGTTTAGTTTAGTTTAGTTTAGTTTAATTTAATTTAATTTAATTTAATTTAATTTAATTTTTTTATTATTTATTTTATTTTATTTTATATAACTTTTATTTTTACTTTTTTATTTTTAGCTTCCCGTTTTATGTTCATAGTTTTTTTTTAAATAGTTGCATAGATGTAATAGATGTAATAATCAGAGTATATAATTTTTATAAAAATATATACATTTTAACTTTTTTTTTTTACTTGTAATGCAAGTATTTATTTATTTATTTATTTATTTTTATAAAATTTTAACTTACTATTTTATTTTTGGCTTTAAACATCTTTCCCAATTTTTTTTTTGCTCAGTTTTTTCTTTCTTTTTTCTTTACTAAATAGTTGTTAAAGTCAGAATCCAATTATCAGAATATATATTATTTTTATAAAATGTATTTTTTATTTATTTATTTTTGTACTTGTATTTTATTTTTTTATGTCATTTTATAAATTTTTTATTTATTTTTTAATTACTAATTTTATTTTGCTTTCCATCTTTCCCATTTTTTTGTACATAGTGTATCTGCGGAGTCTTAGAAAGTCTTAAAATGTCAAATTTTGTGTTAAATTTCAAAAACACTATTTTAGGCCTTAAAGTCTTAAATTTACTGAAATATTGTCTTGTAGGTCTTAAATCATTTTAAACGGGTTTTAATTTTCCTTTGTTTATATCTTTCCCAGTATTGGGTTGTAGCTTGAAGGGCATCCTCTGCGTTAAACATATGTCAGAGTAGTTGGCAGTTCATTCCGCTGTGGCGACCCCTGATAAATCAGGGACTAAGTCAAAGGAAAATGAATGAATGTAAAGTTACCCAATCGATCCAACACTCATCCAATCACCAACAATACATCTCAATCCAACTTTTAGCCAAACTATATTCATAACCATTATTATAACAGTCTGTTGTGCATACGTTTAAAGGGTTTTTGTATACAGCTTGGGGCTGCTTCTTTTGACATTCTTTGAAATATATAAGTAATATAAAATACAAGAAATAACTAATTAGAATTGTTTTATTGATGGGGCAAGTACATATTTTTCTGACTGGCCATTAAACAAATCCTTAGCTTTTAGTCCTTTATATATCAGATTTTCATTCTTCATGGTCCTAAAAAGTCTTAAATTTGACTTGGTCAAACTTGCAGAAACCCTGTCATAGTTATATGTTATATATATTTATACATATCTACATAGTTATATATATATATATATTTTTTTTTTTACAAATAGTTGTTACAATCAGAATGTAATTATCAGAATACCTCATTTTTATAAAATTTATTTATAAAATTTCATTAATAATTTTATTTAGTTTACTCAAAAATCTTAATTTCTTTACAAGATTTTTTGTTTTGTTTGCTAGAAGTATTAAAATGTTCCTTCTTCATATTTTTATTCCTGTTTTTCTATGTAATTTATTTATTTTTGCAACAACTCTCAAATTTGTCAAGACGAGCAAATGGATGTCACATAACTGTTCATTTATTTAATTCCAGGGGAAACAGCTGGACAAGAAGGAGGCAGAGCTGAAGGCATTGGAGGCCTTTTATAAAGAACAAATCACACAGCTAGAGAAGAAGGTTGGTGATTTTTATTTATTTTAATTTTTTTTAGCAATTACCAATTTCAAGATATTTTTTAAAACAAGCTAAATGCTGATGAAAAGGCTTTGCAAGATACCATTGCCTCGAGAGTGTAAATCGTCAAATAAAATAAAACAGCGTCTGTGCAATCTCTCAGAATGCTTTGAAATGTCTGGCTTTTAAGTCTCTTCTTCCTGTATAATTTTCACAGCCAGTCCCTGACATTTTTAAGACATAAAAGTTATGACGCGAGAGCCTTGAAGAAAGGTTTGCATAAGCAGACTCAGGATCAGTGGGTGGTTAAGAACTTGTTTCCATGCTGCTGTCAGTTTTTTCCACTTCACGCAAAGGCTAAAGTTGCAGAAGACGAGACGCCTCTGTTTGTACACAACTCTCGTTACGACATAATATTTGAGGATGAAAGCGCCGGTTATCCTCAGCTGCCGCGTTTAGTCACTTTCAGAGATGGATAATGCCCGAGCGGGGCCGTTTTCCACTGCCCTACCTTCAGCCATCTATCCTCAGTAAACGACTGGACAGAGATCATAATGGTTCATACAGCACTGAAGTGGGAATCTGAAGTGCATTGGCTCCATTTGGATGGGCAGCAACGCCGACTGCCTTTATCCGCTAGGTTCACACCTTGATTGACCCCCATTGGTGTAAAAAAAAAAATGAATAAAGTTACGTTAAATGGAAAGGGCTTGCTCTGCACACCGAGGGGCAATGGTGCAGAAAGTGCTTTAGCCAAAGCCTCGAAACCATTCAGCTATTGGCAAATGAAGTCAGAGTCGCTCTCCAAGATTTGTGATTTTCCTCAGTCCCCCCTCTCTCGTTCGTTTTCTCTCTCTCTTGCCCTCCCTCATCCATTTTTCTCCCCACACTCTCTTTCTCTCTCTGAGGTCTTATCGACTGCATGCAGAAGGCAAAAAGTGAGATTTGCTTCTTCCCCCTCTTTAGCAACATGCTGTAGGAAAAGTGGCCCAGCGTGTAACAGTGGCTGTGCTGTATGAAAGTGGATGTCTATAAAAAAAACATTATTATTATTATTTTTTTGCACGTGGAAACAAGTTTTTCCTTATTTCCCAGAATGCAAAGCATTTGAACACCCACCGAATGAGAAACGTTATAACCTACAGTAGTTGTGTAATAATAATATCAAATGAACGTGATGGTGGAGTCCGCTTATTTCCCAGAATGCAAAGTAGTGTTTGAAGAAACTCCTGAAGGGAAAAACCTCGTAACCTAGTTGCTTAGTAACGTCATATGAGTTTGGTTTGAATGCATTACTTAAATAAATGTGATTGTCTACGGTGGTTGCTTTATTTCCCAGAATTCACTGCAATATTTGAAGAACCACAGCTAAACATGTAAACATATTTGGTTGTTCAGTCGTATTGTTTTCCAGAATGAAAAAAGATTATTTTTAAAATTTCATCAAGAAATGTTGTGACTTTGTCTAATGTTAAACCAATATTATTTACTACACAATTTCATATATAGAGTCAACAGACTTTGTTTGATGCTACTAAATAATTCCTGAAAGTGAAAACTGCCTTCATTTTCTCCACTGGTGTCACATCCTGTCTTCTGTTTGTGTATGTTTTCTTCATGTGACCTACAGCATGTGTTCCTTTGTTCCAGTTCCCGCCACTAGTTATGTTCATTACCTTCACTCATGTACATCCATTGTGTCATCATCAGTGTCATTATGTCCTTTTTTAGTCACTGTGTTTAGTCATTCGTCGTCTGGTATTCTGTCTGTCTAGTTGATGTCTGTGTTCACCCCATGTTCCTCCTGTGTTCATCCATGTAAGTTATTGTAAATAAATCTACGTGTTTGATAATCCTATGATCCTGTGCTTTCCAGTAGTGAACCCAGGCGTAACAACTGGGAATTTAAATAATAATCAACCCTTTTTATCAGACCTGTGGTCTGATATTATTAATCGATTCAATATGCTTTTGTGGGAAGCATCTGTTCATATTAATTGAAAATATGATTTATATATACACTATTTGACAAAAGTCTTGTGGTTAATCCCAGTTGTAAAAGCAACACATATTAACTTGACTTCTAGTTGATCATTTGGAAAAGTGGCAGAAGTTAGATTTTTCTGATGAATCATCTGTTGAACTGCAGCCCAATCTTCACAAATACTGCAGAAAACCTGTTAGACCCCGCATGGACTCGAGATTCTCATAGAATGTTTGGTGAAGGAAAAATCATGGTTTAAGGTTATATTCAGTATGGGGGCGTGCGAGAGATCTGCAGAGTGGATGGCAACATCAACAGCCAGAGGTATCGAGACATTTGTGCTGCCCATAACATTACAAACCACAGGAGAGGGCAAATTCTTTAGCAGGATAGTGCTCATTCTCATACTTTAGCCTCAACATCAAGTTCCTGAAAGCAAAGAAGGTCAATGTGCTCCAGGATTGGCCAGCCCAGTCTCCAGATATGAACATTATTGAGCATGTCTGGGGTAAGATGGAGGCTTGAAGATGAATCCAATGAAGCTATGATGAACTAAGAATGCTTTCTTTTCCTTTGCAGATGGCTTTTTTTAGTTATTTGAGTCATTGCAGAGATGTATGGATACAGTCGTCCAAGCTCATGAGAATCATACACAATATTAATTATTTTTCCCAGCAGCATGATTTTATATTCTATACTGTACATTATTTCTGTGACAAGACTTGTCTAAGCAAAGACCTTCCTGTCCTAATTAAATAATTAAAAAAAGTAATCTAGAGGTCTTTGCGTTTCATAGTAGCCACTTCTGATACCAAATGATCAACTAGAAGTCTTTGACTCGACAAAACTTGGATGTCAGGTAGTGTATGTTTTTGTGAGGTTATGAATTCTCCTTGTAGCTGGTTGGTTTGTTTCATGGTTATGTTTAAAAATCCTTGTTTTTAAATGTAAAAATACTATTCCGAGAAAAAAAAGCATTGTAAAAATATGAGTCATCTTATTTTCTGGAATGCACAGCCATTTTTAAAGAATAAATATCATCCAATATTATAACCAAGATGCCTATAAACAACTAATTATTTTGCTTGGAGGGATAGTTCACCTAAAAATGATTGTTCTGTCATCATTTACTCACTCTGCACTTGAACACAAAATAAGTTATTTTAAAAAATGTTCGAAAACCGGTAACCATTGACTTCTATATAGCATTTGTTTTTCCTACTATAGATGTTACCTATTTCCAGCATTCTTAAATATGTCTTCTTTTGTGTCCTTGTTGCTAGAAATGTTAGATGTGTTCGGTTGAATACGTTAATTAGATTCATGTTTCATGAGTCATATAATTTCCTGGGATGCAAGGCAGTATCCGAAGAACTTCAGTCAAAGAAACATCATGACCTAGTTGCTTAGTAATGTTCAAATGAAACATGGTTATTAACAGTGGTTCAGTCATATCATTTTCCAGATGGCAAAGCAATATGTGAAGAATCCCTGATGAATAAACATTGTCAGATACTTGTGTAGTAACGCTGAACGAGCTTGACTACAGTGCTCGAGTCACCTCATTTCAAATATTGGCTGTGCGTTTTGGGAAATAAATTGGCTCGGCCACTGCAGTCCAACAGTTTTGTTATTTGACACTGGTTACACTGCTCATTTTTTAAGAGACTCCTTAAATACAGCATTTAGGGCTGTACGAAATTGGGTAAATCTAACATTGTGATTTTTTTTTTATTATATTATAATTATATTAGATATAATTATCTGGAGAAATACAATTTCACCAGATCACTTAATATCTTTATTTGGAAAGAATGTATAATGTTAGATAAATTGTGATGATTCTGCAGTGTTAGTGCATCTCCATAAAATCTAATAAACAATCGATACATTTTTTTTTTGGGTCCCCTGACACATTTTTGTTGTTTTTTGTGCTATTTGCATCGTGTTTCTGTATTTACATGTGTTGTATTTTCATGCATGTGACGTATTTGCATCTCCATAAAATCTAATAAGCAATCGATTAAACTTTTTTTGGGTCCCTCGACACGTTTTCGTTGTGGTCTGTGCTATTTCCGGTGCATTTCTGTATTTGCATGTGTTGCGAGTATTGTCATGCATAATAATCTATAAATACAATCAAGAAAAAGATACAATTGAAATAAAGTGTTTTTATCGTTTCTTGAATCTTCAAGTACAGTATTCAAGTACAGTAACTGAATGATAAAAATAACTCGATAAAATCAATCGTTGTTAAGGTCACATGGTACAATTTCTTATACCTGAATGTTTTTAAAATCATGATACAATAACAGGCATCAAAAACACGTGCAAATGATAAATTATAATACAAACTCAACATTGCATATGCTGCGATGTGACTATTGCGAATGATCACATTGCAAAATCGATACTGAAACGATATATTTTGCAGTCCTATACTGCGGTGCATTCTGGGAGGAAGCAGTCACAATATTGCATTGAGTGAAGGGAATGCTTTTCTAACTTGGATTTTTATTGTCAAAATATCTGATAACTCTTAAAACAAGACAATATTTTTTTGCTTGCCTAAAAAATGCTTCTTGATTTGAAGTAATAATATGGCAAAATTAAGTTAAGGCAAAATAATCCGCTAAAGGGGCAAGCAAAATAATCTTATGTCAAAATTAAAAACAGTATTATTTTGCCCACCCCGTTGGCAGATAATTTTTTTTGGGTTATATATTTTTATTTTGCTTTTTCCAAAGTTAACAATACAGAACATCAAAACTAAGCAGCAAACAAGCTAAAGTAAAACATACACACACAGTATATAAAAAGGAAATAATAAGTAAAATAAAAAATAAATAAAAAAGGAGGAAATACAGTGTAAACCAATGTAGAAAAAAACTATTTTGTCAAATCAAATCATGTGGTACTGTTTTAATATAATTCAAAAATGGATTCCAAATCTTTTAAAATAATTCACCATTCCCTCTGAAAGAATATGTGATCTTCTCCAGTGGTATACAGTTGCAAACTTCTGAGATCCACAATTCAGTTGGTACATCAATGTCTGTTTTTGCATTTTAAAGAAATGCATTTTTCAGCTATTGTCAGCAACATTTCAGTAAGCTTAACAGCATGATTATGCTGGAGGTTAGAAGTTGTTTCAAGAAAAAACTCTTAATTTTGTCATATTTGACACATATCAGAATAAGAAAGAGCTTTATTGCCAAGTATGTTCACACATTTTACATACGAGGAATATCACTTCTTGATTTAAGATATTTGGACAAGAAACAAGACAAAAAAAAATTTAAGAAAAGCATTTTTGGCTGTGTACCGCAGTATTTTAAGAATGACTCTCAGGGGAAACAATTTAGCCTAGTTGCGTGGTAACACCAAATCAATTTGGTTGATTACTGTAGTTGAGTCACCTTATTTTCCAGAGAACACAGCAATATTTGAAAAACCTCAGTCAAGGGAACATTACAATGTAGTTGCATAGTAACGTCACACAAATTTGCCTGAATACAGTGTTTGGAACAAAATGTATTACAAGGCCGTGCCTCCATTAATAATACTGCGTGGTGTCATTTTTATATTCAGTTACTAAAGAAAGTGGCGTTAGATGCAATATTTGTATTCTCTCTATCAAACCCTGCATTCAGAACAAGAGAATAACCCAGCCACCTTGACAGCTTTAGAGAGATAATTCCTCTCTATTTGACTCCCTCACTTTGTTCAGTTCCTCTTGCTTTGTTCATATAAGCTGTACTAAGAGGGTTGCTCACTCACTGGCTTGAAGAATTGCCTTTTTGTTTATTCACTTTGGACCCAGTGATTCGGGGGAAAGAGATGGAGATGAATGTTTTGGGTACATGCTTCATTATGATGCGAAAACAAAAGGATTGCAAAGGGAAATATTAACACTGGGACGGCATCCATGGTGGCTTTGCCGGGCTGATAATTTAACGCTTGTGTTTCTCAAAAGAGAGGATTTGTTCCACGGTGTACAGTTAACGTTGTTCGCATGCAGCAGATTTACACCTCACTGTCTTTCAGACTTAATTCACATTTCTTTTTGAGACGGAGGGAGATTTATTATGTACTTCCAAGAGCCGTTTTCCATTTTGTCCGTTTATATTAAATCTACATTACCAATATTTCACTGGACGATAACTAAGACCTTGTGTGCAATGGTATTAGAGCACCTGCTTGGGGGAAGCTTTCAGAGAAGTGAAATTCTTTTTTCTCTCCCCCCTAACCCCCCCCCCCCCCCCCCCCCCCCCACCCTTCCACCCTGGCCCACAAAAGTTTATACGTGTAGAGAGGAGAAAGCAACACCGGTTCTTTAGGAATATGTGCCCTGGGATACATTTTTGAGAACCGAGAAATATGTCTTAGTGGGTACATATGGCTGCATTTTGTGTGTAAAATGAATGCTAAGGGGTGGAAGTGCTGACTGCTTTCCTCTGTATGGATGACTTAGGGATGACTGGTTTGCTCGGTAGCTCACCACAAACAATACCAGATTAAGGACGCCAAGCGGACCAGAATCAGAATCAGTTTTATTGCCAAGTGTGCTCCACACGCAAGGAATTTGCTTTGGCTACAGAAGCTTCCAGTGTACATAAAGTGACAAGTGACAACACAGAATAAATATGAAAAAAGACAATAGACATTAAACGGAGATGCAGTCAGTCCATTGATCTGGATGTTGAAATGTATGTACAGATTTGTTATCAATATACAGGTTATAAGATGCTGTGTACAAATGCATAAGTAATTGCATTGTATATTGTTATAAGATGCTGTGTACAGATGCGTTAGAAGGATTGCATTGTATATTGTTATAGGTGCTGTGTACAAGTGCGTATGAAAAGGTATTGCACGTTTAATGTACAATAGGAAAATAATTACTGTTCATTAGGTAGATGGCCTGAGGAAAGAAACTTTTCCTGTGTCTAGCTGTTTTTGTGCTCGGTGCTCTGTAGCGCCGTCCAGACGGTAACAGTTCGAACAAGGAAGTGTGCTGGGTGTGAGGCGTCCAGGGTGATTTTGCGAGCCCTTTTACTCACTGTGGAAGAGTACAGTTCTTAAAGTGTAGGAAGGGTAGTGCCAGTGATTCGTTTAGCAGTCCGGACTATTCGCTCTAGTCTACGGAGGTCGGTTTTGGCAGCTGAGCCGAACTAGACGGTGATTGAAGTGCAGAGGATGGATGATTTTGCCCATTCTTATCTAGCTGTTGTCTATCTGTCAGAAAGCTGGTGATCCACTGACAGACAGAGCTAGGAACGGAGAGCTGGGTCATGAGTCCGGAAAATAAAAGTTCCAGAAACCAGCTCTGTGGGAGAAGCTCATGGCTGCTATGGCTTTTCTCTTCTAGTTTGCTTTTTAAAACACTTTTGGTTGGGTTTAGGGAAGGGGATGAGTGGGTCAGTCAATATAGTTTCTCTCAAAGACTTGCTGGAGAAGGAAGTTGAGATTGGCAGAAATGTACACTCCAGCCTCTGGAGGATTCACAAGAATGGCACCAATGAGAAAACTTGCCCCAGAAACAAATTTGAGATGTCAAAAATGTACACGGCAGTCATCGGATATATGAAAACAAAAACTGCATGAATATGTAGTCCAGATTACGTATTTCTCGGATCTCAAAAATGTATCCCTGGGCACATATTTCCAATGATCCTGAGTTGGGAGAAGGAGGACTGTGTTAGAGCCGTTTTACAGTTCAAAGGATGGGTCACATTTGTCTACGTGCTTCTGTCGGTCTATCTTGCAGTTTGCCTGTTTGTTTTCAGTCTGTCTAAAGCTCAGGATGCACCAAACTGACATCAAAGAACTAGCGGCAACAAAAACTGTGTTTTTGGCTCGCATTGGCTTCACCTGGTCTCATCTGAGCTGTATTTAAACACACTGAAACTGTCAGCAGAAGTGAGATTGTATGTTCTGTGCCTGCAAGAGAGAATATACCTTTTAATACCTGCAGGTGGCAGTAGTCTCTCTCAGGGGCAGTTCTAGGGTGGCATGGGGTGGTAGTTGCCACCCTGAGAAAAAACATATCCCCATCTACCACCCCAGCACTAGTAACCCATTGTATTAAATATAAAAATCAGTTTCCTAAAGCGATTTACAACAGGGGCGCATGATTATAAGGACATAAATATACCATAAACTATTAATTAAAATAAATCTAGTCTATTAAAGCATTGTCCAAACAAATGACAAATGACTCTGAACTGCTTTGTTTTGGTGAGTCAAGCAGCTGTCTTCATGCCTTCATGTTGACTGATATAGATTGTGTCACTTCTTCGGACTATCTAGTCTGTCTGTCTGTCAGTTTACCTTTAGTTTGTCTGTCTGTCTATCAGTTGACCATTTTATCTGCCTCTATGATTTTATTTTTCTCTCCGCATATATCTTTTGGTCAGTCTTTTTGTCTGTGTATCATTCTGTCTGTGTGTCCAGATTCTCTTAAAGTGATAGTCTACATAAATGTTTATGTTTTGTTTTGTTTTGTTATGTTATGTTTTCGAAATGTTAATTTCTTTCTTCTGTTGAACACAAAACGCCATATTCTGAAGAATGTGGAAACAAACAACCAATGACATCCGTAGTAGAAACAACAACAACAAAAAATACTACAGGAGTCTATGGCTTCTGCTTTCCAACATGGTTTGAAATATCTTCTCTTATGTAATCGTAATCCTACTTCTTTGCTTTTAGATATCAATTTCAATACTGCATCCTTGTTGCCCCTTCATTTTGAATTCAGCCCCTGAATCAATACCCCCCAACTCTTAACATTCGCTCTCAGTCGCGCAGAAGGGAACTGGTTAACTAAATTTATGCCACAAGTATTCCGTCAGGGCACGAGGGGGTGGTCCACATTGTGTCAATCTCCGTCGCTGGCTCAGGGCAGACACAGGCTGTGAGGATTAATGGCGACCCAGTGCTAATTACTGTGCGATCATCATAAATAAACATTCTACATTGGGAGCCCCCTCCCACCCTTACACACACACACACGCATTCATACTCCCTATCTCACACGCACTGAGGTTACAGATGAGCTATCTTCTGTCTAATAGCAAATAGGATCAACTCAGTGTGTCAGATGCCCCAGTATTTATATTTACCTCATTACAAGGAAGCGCCGTTTGCCAAAGGGATCAGAAGCTGGCAATAAAAGGCGCACAGAGTGTTTGCAGTCAGGCTTTACTTGCCGTGTGACACAGTCAGACCATGGGAGTAGGATAATGCAGGCAGTTGCCATGTCTGCTCAAGACTGCTGCTACCCCAGACGGGGGTTTTGTAGAGGGTGGGGGGATTTTGGGAATGGGTTCGAAGGGGGTGTATCTTCATTACAGACCTCTTAGAGGTAAGGCGTATCCATCCTGCTTCTCCTGTTTCCCGTCAATGGCAGGTGCAGCTGAGGAAGTCTATCTCAGCAGCGCAGACGAGCCACCACAGGAACGTTTTCCACACTGCAAGTGGCGAATGGCTTTTATCGCCGCAAACGTGGCGTTTTTTTCCCCTCGGTTCTTTTTGAAGGTTGCACACATAATCGCCTAACATCCATAATTTCTGTGAGTTAGCGCTGCTGAAAGCAAAAGCTGTAAACAGCAGCATTCCGCCACAGTTTTGAATTAGCGCTAGCGCTCTCTAATCCCGCTAAAGCTTCTCCAGTCATGTCTGCGTCCCGCTCTTAGCTGCCTCGCACTCTCTAGACAAGATTTTTTTTTTATTGCCCCGCCGTTTTTCAGTCTCCCCCCTACTTCGCTCTCTTTCTCCCTTGTCACTAGTTGCAAAGCACTTTGAAGCACTTGAGCGTGGGTACGAGATAATAATCCTGCTGAAAACCTGGCAGCCGGGCTGACGTGCTGTCAACGGGAGCTCTCCTTCTAGAAATTCCCTAACCGGCTGCAGCAGGTTTCACCTGGACCAAAGGCAGATATCTGGCCTTCTCTGGCCTGGGGCACAAACATTGGCATATCTGAAATTAATTTACTTCAAAGTATTTAAAATATATATATATATTTCTCTTAAGCAGAATTCTGCAGTTTTTGTGTGTGTATTTTTCATGCCGTGTTGGGTGTTCGCTGATGTCAGGGGCTGCAGGGGTGTAATAGCTCGTTGACTCTGTAATGGTGAGAAGCAGAGAGGTGGAGCAGCATTACAATCAAGACCAGGACTTTTTTTTTTTTTACGTGCATTTTTGCTGTGTTGCATCTCCGTATGGTAATGTAAAAAGTAAATGCTGATGCGCTGAAGAAACGTCTGATTATGTGGCGTCTGCTTATTCAGCCTTATCAATTTTTCATATTTATGTTTTTTGCTTGTTTCGGTTAATCACCCAGAGGAAGTCTGGACATGGTTTTTAAGATATAAACAATGCCTCTCTTATATAATGGAACAGTTTTTTCTCTGTTTAAAGAGAAGACTGTTCTCTACATATTTGTAAGCCTAACAGAAACCGAATTGTTACATTTTTGTTTGTTACTTTCTATCCATAGCACACGCTGCTAAAACAGCAGGGTAGGTTTATATTTGCAATTCATTGCAGATCTAATTGGCACATAAAGTTTACAAAAGTTAGAAGTTGGTAAGACATGTAAATGTGACCCTATTCTACAAAACCTAAAATTGAGATTTGTACATTATTAAATCTGAATAAATAATCTTTGTATTGATTATATGGTTTGTTGGGACAGAATTTAGCCGAGATACAAATATTTGGAATAACCTGAAATCTGATGCTTCGGAAAATCCCAGCATTGAGAAATCCACCTTTTAAAGCTCTTAGGAATGCACATAACTGAAGACAAATGTATGTTTTATATAATTACAGTAGAAAGTTTACAAAATACCTTAATGGAAAATGATCTTTACTTACTATTCTCATGATTTTAGTATAAAAGAAAATGTATTTATTTATAAAGTAAACAAAAAATAATAAGGACTTCTATATAATGAAGTAAGAAATATATAACTTTAAAATATATCATATGCAACTTTAAAATGTATATTAAATAATAATAACAGTTTGTTTTTAATTTATTTAAATGCATTTCTGTGATGGCAAACCTGAATTTCCAATAGCCATTACTGCAGTCTTAAGTGTCACATGATTATTCAGTAATCATTCTAGGTTGTTGATTATGTTCTCAAGTACAGTTTCTTTATGATTGTTTCTTTATGATGTTTGGTTTTTAATATTTTGTAAGGAAACGATCATTTATTGTAGTATCTGTTTTGTAGTAACGCTGTAGCAAACCAAATGCATTCGATACCACTTTTCTGCCAATTAATGTTTCCTTTTTGATTGAAAATAAATTAAATTAACCCCTTAAAAAGCTTAAAAACCCCTTAAAAAAAAAAAGGTTGCTTTGGGTCTATTGATTCCTCAGCGCTGTTCCCTGTCTGTCACAGGAAGTGCTCGTCCTTGGGAGGAAATCTTGCAGCAAATGCACCCTGCAGCGAAGCATAGCTGCCCGATACAGATTAAAATGCTGATTGGATTAGAAATGCAGTGGCTGTGACTGAAAGGCGAGGGTGTCACCGACGGGCAGTGCCAGGCAAAGAGGAGAATGACAAAGCAGGTGCCAGCTGCGTGATTATAACCAACAAATCCCTTCCTGTAGCATCGCAGCCGTTCGGCGCTAATGCATGCAAGGATGCAAGAATCATTTTGTTTTCTTTTTTTTAAATTTCGGTAACCGTTATCTTTACTCTCCAAGTTCTCATTTAGAGTCGCTTGTTCATTTCTAGCAGAAACCCATCCGGTGTCAGCTGCTCAATAGGCTCTGATGATGGTCAGATATCATTATCTTGCAATGAAGGACTTGAAAAATGTCACAGAGTGCTTTGAAAGTTTCCGAAGGCCCCGTGTAAATCTCAACAGTCGCTTGAGATCTGTGCGTAAGTGTTTTTCATTTACAGAATTAGGGTCCTAAGCTCACCGGCCCTGGCAGGAGAGCTCTTGTTATTGAGGATTAGTTTTGTTTTACAGCATTAAGTGTTTCCCGCTGGCATGAAAATGACCCCGAATTGAAGATCTGTCAGGGATCGCTCCCTGAAAGGATAAAGGGATTCAGGAAATGTATTTGGGTCAGTGTGCCGGTAATCCTGCTAGACGGCATCATATTTTTTTATTCTTTATTTTGTGTATGATGAGGGATCCGCCCTCAGCACATGCTGTTTAGCATTTTCTAGAATGAGATTGAGTCATTTAATAGTGTTGCTGCCTGGTGATGGAGAAAAGTTTTTATGAATTCATGACTGCCCACATTTACATTTCAATAGTTCTTTCTTAAATCTGGCCTGGCCATAGGCTACATTCACACTGTCAGTGATTGAAAAGCACATGTATGTACTGATGTCACTGTCGTACTGTTTTATTTGGGTCTACCACCTGCAACTACAGCAAAAGATACAAAGGGTTCTTTCACACTTGGTCCGAATGTCTGGTCCAAATCCAAGTTTGATTGTCCCCCCTTGGCTGGTTTGTGTTCACAATGTCTTTTTTCTGTGTGAACCCTGGTACGCTTGCATCATCAAGCTGCTGTTTTGTGTACAGCTGTTGCTTGGTGACGGCCACGAAAGCAAAGTGCCAAAATGGAGACGTGTGCATATCACGGTCGTTCTGCTTTTACTCAATCTTTTGGTTGATAACAAAACTAAAATACAGACAGCCACTTTACATTAAAAACATTCAGAACATCTCACGATGTCTGCAGAAGTTGTTTTTTGTTTTAGTGGAGACAGGTAGACATTAAAAAAAATGTTGCCTTATGTGCACCAAATGCAGTACTTGCATAGACTTCATACCCAAACTAAATGATAAGTTAAATATCCATGCGTTTTATATATTTATACAATTTTCTCCCCAATTTCTGTTCAATGGAGATAAGATTTTTCCAACACATTTCTAAATATATTAGTTTTAATTACTCATTTCTAAAAAAATTATTTTATCTTTGCCATGATGAAAGTAAATAATATTTTGCTAGATTTTTATAGACACTTCTATACAGCTTAAAGTGACATTTAAAGGCTTAATTAAGTTATTTTTAACTAGGCAGGTTAGGGTAATTAGGCAAGTTATTGTATAACGATGGTTTGTTCTGTAGACTATTGAAACAAAATTAGCTCAAGGGGCTAATAATTTTGACCTTAAAATGGTTCTTAAAAAATTAAAAACTGTTTTTATTCTAGCCGAAATAAAACAAATAAGACTTTCTCCAGAAGAAAAAAATATTATCAGACATTCTGTGAAAATTCCCTTGCTCTGTTAAACATAATTTGGGAAATATTTAAAAAAGAAAAAGTAATGAAAAAACTCAAAAAGGGGCTAATTATTCTGACTTCAACTGTGTATATGCATGTATGTGTATTTATTCTATTTATTTTGTGCTTGTATGCATATGATTGTGTGTCTGTGAGTGTTTGTGTGTGTGTGCGTGTAAACCAATGCATGGAGAAGAGGAATTACATTTTTGTCTTCTTATATCTAATGTGTTCACTCATAGGATCAGACTGCATTTTATGTAACACATTTCCTGTTATGAATGATGATACCACATGGTTTGTTCGTTTGTTCAACTAAAGAAAAAAATGCATTAGACTCCGACACAAATTCTCCAGATGAGCCTCTTAAAGGGGACCTTCGGTATTATGCAAAAATCACTTTTATAAGGGGTTTAAACGCAGTTGTGTGGCAGCATTCTGTGAACATTTCCAGCTTCTTATGGTGAATAAAATATTAATGTTTTATTAATTAATTTTTTAGGATCATACTTAGTTTGATTGACGTTCTCTCTTTGTGCATGTCATCAGATGGATAAAGTGCTGATCATTAGTGATGATCTCACCATCAGTATTAGTATATGTTGATGTCAGTCTTGTTTTTGAATCTGCCAATATACTGACACATAGCTTATTTGAATTAAACGAGACAGTCAACAAAATGGCACAATTGTAATCAAAGCCTAAAAGAGGCAGTTTCAAAGAGTTACAAAAAACATTATGTGTCGGGTTTAAGCTGAAATTTCACGTACACTCTCTAGGGAGATCAGAGACTTATTTGACATCTTATAAAAAGGAGCATAATCGGTCCCCTTTAAATGCAGAGCAGCATTTAAGAGCCATTTAATTCTCAGAGAAAGCATGGAAAGTGGTCATAGGTGACTAAATAATGATTTTTTTGTGCTTAAAAACGTAACATTAGCGATAATCTAAGGAAAAAATAAAATGTAAAAAAAATTGCTAAATCAAATCATGACGTTTGTTTGTTTGTTTGTTTGTTTATTTTGTAGGAGCTGAAAATAGTTTTGTACGTTCATTGCATCACAACCCGAGACAGCTGTTCCCACATTTGCTCGGTATTACTGGTGCTTAACGCCTCATTAAAAGCATTAAAAATTAAAAGCAGTTGTGCTTAAACAGCCAGACATTTTCCTTATGCGATGTGTAGAATTAGAAAGATGAAAGCTATTAAAGGGGTTATTATTATGCTTTTTTACGTTCTCAACCATTATTCTTTTAGCGTGTATTGTTGCTGTGTGAACATTAAAAAAAAGATCTACTGTAACTTCAAATGGAGATTTTTACTATTCCCTGTTATTCCCTGTTATGTAGCCCTTAGTATGACGCACACATCACAATATTATCTTTTTCATGCAAAGGGCATTTCCAAGTGGGCAAGGGTGAATATAAAGTCTACATATACAGTACATGCATACTGTGTAAATTCACTAACATTCGCAAATGTATACTTTCACAGACATAATAAGCTTTTCTGAACTTTATGTATTTTTCTTGTATCCTTGCGAATGACTACAGTTTTTGTGCTCTTCAAAAACTTTTAAAAATGCTTGCAGATGTTTTGTTTGTTGTTGCCAGCTTCAGAGCGCGCTCACACACACTTCTGGTTTGGTATTCTTGTGGGAACTGTTCATAGATGTAATGATTTGAATACTTTCAGACTGCATTTTCTCTTCCCCTACCTCTCACAAAAAACAATCTGCATTTTACATTTTCGAAATACTTAATTCTTTATGATTTTTAAGGAGTTTTACCCATGGGAACGTCAATTTACAGTAGGTCTCCACTGTCACCACAAGTCTGTGAGCATTCAGGTTTAAGTCTCCACTGAGATATAAAAACAAGAACACACACACACTCACACTTATACACAGACCTAGGCCCTTGCATTGAAACTCAACACATTCTCTTTCTCTGTAGATTATTATTATTAATATTATTTGTAATTTTTCTTTCTTTTTTTGTTAATAAACTGCATGTTAAAATATATATTTCAAGAAAATGTTAAATATTTCACACTTAGCTGATGATTGATTATAAAGCTTGTTTGGCATGCTGTCCCAGGAGAGAGCCCTGAACTTATGAGATCCTCGAGCCCGGGGCTCCCTCCTGTTTGCAGGGCGAGAGGGGCGTTTGATATCAGGTCGATCTCGATGAACTCCCCTCAGCTTATTTCTAGCTAAATGATGGATATGAATGACTGAGGAGAGGTGTACTCGCTAGAGCTTCGCTATGGGATCAATTTTGTGTGTCAATTTACTTGGGTGTTTTTGCACTGTGGGAGGAAACCGGAGAACCCGGGTGAAAACCCACATGAGCATGGGGAGAATGAGCAAATTCGGCAGAGAAATGTCATCTGGTTTTGTTGGGACTTTGGTCACACTTTATTTTGATGGTGTGTTTGTTGAATTTTGGTTACATTGCAGCTAATTCTCATTAGATTATAGACTGTTGTGGTTGGGTTTGGGGGTAGGGTTAGTGTAAGTTGACATGTACTTGCAAAGTTTCTTATAGTCAACTAAATGTCTGTTGAATGTCAGTATCAACAGATATTAAGCAGACAGTCTACTAGTACTCAAATGGACCATCGAAATAAAGTGTTACCGGAACTTTAACCAGAGGCATTCTATACTGAGAGGCAACAGTGCTAATCACTGGGCCGCCGTGTTGCCCATCTGGAAAGGATGGGGAGTAGGGGTGGGTTGGGGGTTCTTCAAGACCAAGATTTTGAGATAAGAAACTGTAGTTATTTATAGTTATTTATTTCGTTTATTTTAGTTATTTAGTTAATTAGAAATCATCTCGTTGGAGGATCAATCATGGGCTGAGAACAATCATAATCAACGTGATGCTCTCGAAATTAGTATATAAATAAACTTCACTTAGTGTAACCTTTGTCTAATGTCCTAATGTACAGTTAAATACAGTAATAACGTTAAAATATTAATGGTTATAGACAGATTTTACAGCATATGATTGAAAGTGATATGAAAATTTATAAAAGAGATACAGTATATGATTAATATACTGTAGGCTTCCTGGCATTGGTTGTGGCCCCCTAATTCTCCAATTCCCTAAAAGGCTGCTTACCTTGCTTTTATTGGTTAAGTCTGTGCGTGCTTGTACAGCTATCTTGATGTGGACTTCCCTTAGATTTAAAGATTTCTTTACCGTACAAACTGTATATTCTTTACCCCCCAACCCTCACAGGAAATCTGCATTTTTATATTTATAAATACTTAAATCTGTGTGACTTATGAGCCGTTTTTATCATGGGAACCAAAAAAAATGTCCCCATGAGGTATACTTTTTGAGGACACTTAGTCCCCCGCAATGTAAGGAATAAAGGCTGCACTGACACACAGAGAAATTGAGTGTATTTTTAGCTGAAACTTCACGGACACATTTTTTAAGACACCTGAGGCTTTTATTATTGGGAAAAAAGGCATGATAGGAGCTTTTCAGCTGCATTTAAATAATTCATAATCTAGAGTTACCAAAAGGTCTCTTGGGATAACTGGATAACGCTCCACTTTATTGTTCATCATTTGTATTTTGTTGTATTTTTGTTTTGCGTATTGAAAAAATATAAACGTGTGCAAGAGAGTACAACTGTCCTTACTAAATACCTTTTTCTTTCCCCACAATGCTTGTAGATCACAGAGATCTTAAATTGTGCAAATTATATCAAACACAAAAAAACAGGATAAATTGATGCAACTTTTCAAAAGTGCCATAATTGCCTTCCCAAGACACTTTTCAAATATATTTGCATCACAAAGGTTTGGAACCGGTCTGAAATGTTTATATTTATGAAAGAAATCGGTGCCTTTTATACATCAAAGGTTGCAAAATAACATTTCTAGCAATTTTTCTGTGTTATTATATGTTTTATAATGTTTATTCTCGCTGTATAATCCTCCTTGCATTCTAGCAGTCGTGCAAAGGTTCATCTCATAATTAATATTTTCATTGTTTGTTTCAGAATGAAGAACACTTCAGGATGTCTGCCGAACAGTTCCACACTGCTGCAACCAGGAGCGAAGCCAATATAAAGTAAGGGCTTGCAAAATTGTCACCTAATTATAATGTAAACATTTTATACGATTAAAATGAGCTGCAGGCAGAATTTTAGAAAGAAGATCCAAAACTTTTTTAATTCATTAGCTAGTAAAATTAGACATCCAAAGTAAGCAAACTTTAAAGACTTATCTTCAAGTCAAGTGGATGTAAAAGTGCACAAAGCACAAAGTTTCAGCTTCCAAGATTAAAAAGTTGATGCAGACATTTACTAAACAAACATGTCTGAAAATAAAAGTGCTTATTTTATTCTGGCTTTATAACAACCTCATAATAACCTTGACTTTCTTGAATAGAAACAGTTTTTTTTAGTGCCTTGAAGATGTTTCATTAAATTAATGATCATGTTGGCGGCAAGGTAAGCCTTTCTGCGGTCCTCTAGTTTACTCCCTGAAATAGTCCATAATTGATGATAGGGTCAGAAGCGCGGCACCGTCGCAGCCTTGCTCTGTTGCTTTCAAAGGAAGGTGGCCTGGTTTCTATGGAGATGCTTCGTTTCTTTCCCTTCTCTACAAATGGTGGAATGAAAGTAGGTGGAAGGAGCAGAACATGCCAGGATGTGTCTCCAGATTCTCATTAACGTAAATGCAACATCCGAGGAACCCTCCCCTGTACATCAATTATTATTCTTTGCCATCATGTTCATGCTGAGGTTGCTATCGGTTTTTCCTCCTTCCTTACTGAAGCTGGTTGTGCATTTGACCAGGTTCAGATCCATTAATGACAATGGCTGCGTCCGAAATTGTATACTTGCCTTCTATATACAGGGTTTCCTTGGGGCCTTAAAAAGTCTAAAATTTAAAAATAAAGTTTTAAATTCACTGTTCTAGGTCCTAAATATTTTTGCACAGGTCTTGTTTTTGCGATTTCCATGTAACGCTACTTCTAATACTCATTTAAATTCTTTTTTGTTGTTGTTGTTGCCTTTTCAACAACTGGTACAGTTTTTGTGGTTTTGTAGTTCTTTATTTTACTAATCCAAATGTAATTTGCGGTATTAGAACTACAAACAAGACCAACATGCTATAGCCAATCAGCTTTCTGTTACTGAACTCAATGTGCACAACGAATGTGACGTCATCACAGTGTTTGGGTAGGTTCACTTCGGGTGTGCACGATATGATTTAAGCTGGCGGAGCTCAAGAAATGTTTTTGAGACTCGAGTAAACAGTTCCCGCAGCACCACATTTGATTTGAGTTGAATATAAATCACTTTGAAGAGGTTTTGTATGACACAGGTACGACTGTACAGACATCTTTATGATCCATCCATGCCTGATTATAGGGAGAGCCAGATGACAAATAATTCTTGGCTAGAAATTGCAACAGCCGTGGGAAAGGAGGAAAGTTTTTGTAAAAGTTTAGAAAAACTTGAGGGATGAGTTTGTTAAAACAAAAAAAGAGGTGGTGCAAAAGTGGAAACTCGGGTGGTTTTAATATTACAGAATATGTTTTTCCGTCATTCATAGGTTTAACACTGATGTGTATATTGCAGTTTTGAATTTAAAACAATTTAATAGTTACAAGCTAAAATTAAGGAACAAATTATTTCTTTGATAATTGGAAATGAATATTTAAATATCAGAATATCAGTTTACAATATACTGATGGCCAATTTCCAGGCTTTATTGGTGATAATAGTTGAGAATGGTGCACCATTACTGCCTTTTTAGCTTATAGGTAGAGGACAGAAACTTGCCAGACTGTAATGTGTGAATTGTTCAGTGGGCAAAAAAAAAGAAACTCGGTATTTTTAGTAAATGTACTTTTTTTTTTTTTTTTTTTTTTGCTTTTATTCTTGCCATAATAAAAATATATATTGTAAAGCAACCCATGGCATGTGAAAAACAGTATGCAAGCCTTGTAGTAGGTCTGAATCCTTAGTATTGAAAAATCAGTAGGCGAGAAGAACCCGGATGACCTACTACTTCTGGCTAGATTCTGTAGTGTGCATCCAATGGACTCTGTGCTATCCCAAGATGCTAAGCAGTTAACTTTATGAATAGGGTTGGAGGGCTGTAACTGACTCAGATAGGTCTTGTGATCATAACAAATCGGGGCTGCAGAACATCCGAGTTTCATTCATACTACTTCTATTCATACTATATACACTCACCGGCTACTTTATTAGGTACACTAGTCCATCTGATCAATAATGCAAATGTCTTATCAGCAAATCACATGGCAGCAACTCAATGCATTTAGACATGTGGACATGGTCAAGACGAACTGCTGCAGTTCAAACCGAGCATCAAAACGGGCAAGGAAGGTGATTTACAGTAAGTGACTTTGAACGTGGCATGGTTGGTGGTGCCAGACGGGCTGGTCTGAGTATTTCAGAAATTGCTGATCTACTGGGATTTATGGTTTACAGATAATGATCCAAAAAAAGAAAATGTCCAGTGAGCAGCAGTTCTGTGGGTGCAAATGTCTTGTTCATGGCAGAGGTCAGAGGAGAATGGCCAGACTGGCTCGAGCTGATAGAAAGGCAACAGTAACGCAAAGAACCACTCGTTACAACCGAGTTAGGCAGAAGAGCATCTCTGAACGCACAACACGTCAAACCTTGAGGCAGATTGGCTACAGCAGCAGAAGACCATACTGCTTACCACTCCTGTCAGCTAAGAACAGAAAACTGAGGCTACAATTTGCACAGGCTCACCAAAATTGCACAATAGAAAATTGTAAAACATTGCCCTGTCTGATCAGTCTCGATTTCTGCTGAGACATTTGGATGGTCATGTCAGAAATTGCCATCGACAACATGAAGGCATGCATCCATCCTGCCTTGTATCAACAGTTTAGGCTGGTGGTGATGTAATGGTGTGGGGGATATTTTCTTGGCACACTTTGAACCCATTAGCACCATTTGAGCATTGTGTCAATGCTACAGTCTACCTAAGTATTGTTGCTGACCATGTCCATCCTTTTATGACCACAGCGTACCCATCTTTTGATGGCCACTTTCAGCAGGATAACGCACCATGTTATAAAAAGTGAATCATGGCCACGCAATCGAATCTATGCCGTGAAGGATTAAGGCAGTTCTGTAAATATTATAAAAGAAGACGATAGACATCTGTTTAATGTCTATTGTCTTCTTTTATAATATTTATTCTGTGTTGTCACTTGTCACTTTATGTACACTGGAAGCTTCTGTAGCCAAAGCAAATTCCTTGTGTGTGTGAAGCACACTTGGCAATAAAACTGATTCTGATTCTGATTCTGAAGGCAAAAGGGGATTCAACCCAGTACTAGTAAGGTTAACCTAAAAAAGTGGCCAGTGAGTGTAAGTACCACCTCAGAAAAAAGTCTCGCTAAGCACCACCATAAGGACCAGCATTAAAATAAAGTACAGTAATGTAGTAAGCATAATTAATCAGCTATAGCTCTGCAGAGTCAAAAAACAAGGCAGATTTATTCCTAATCAAAATATTTAATCTGATCACACCGGTGTTGTCGGATACGTCAAAGGGTTAAATGTTTGTTAATTTTTTTTAACCTTTAACCACACTTTGAGAACCACTGCTATATAGAACACACTTTTGCAATGATTGTGTAGTAGATTCTAATTCAAATGTAGTACCTATACTAGTTGGTGATTTCTGACGCAACCGTAATCTTTTCTACTATGCAGGAAATGGGCATTTTGTTTTCTGTGGGTTCAAATGAATCTCCAGCTGCTGTAATTAATGCAGATTGTTTGTAGCTCATTGTGACCTCATCGCTGTCCCTGAGCTGTTTACCATTCACTGAGGCTGTGGAGTAAACATTTTTTTTTTATAGTGTGTGCCTCCTTCTCCTGCATGGTGGTTGGTCTGTTCCTCTTTCTGGCCACTGTCCTTATCTCTAGCCCAACAGTGCCTGTCCATATTCCAGCCGTTTAGCTTCCACATGTATTTTTCCCATTCAATTTCTCCATAAGCATTTCAGAAGATCCATTTAAGAAATCTTAGGTACCCTGAGAGAAAGCATTACTAGATTTGTTTTTTTGGCGGGAAAAAAAGGAATAAATACATTTTAAAAACAAAATCAAAAAGGATTTAGACTACAAAATAAAATCCTGGACATTTTGGGCAAAAAGTTTACATTTATTATTAATGATTTAAAATGACACTTTGTTTTGAATATATACAAAACAAATTTGAGGAAAAACATGGTTCAAAATTGAGGGTTTTGGTGTCAGTTCTATTTGTTTAAAATATGATACTGTTTTTTGGCAGAGATGTATTTAACCAATGAGAAATGACTGTAACGAAACAATAACTGTAAAAGTTTAATGCAGCTTAAGTGTTTATTCCCCTGTACATTAAAATGTACCTATTTATGAAATCACTGTCATTTATTTTTTACCACAATTTACTGGTGTATCAATGAGAAATGACAATATCCAAAGAATAGTATAGTTTTTAATGTTTACACTCCTATAAATTAGAATGTACCCCATATATTTGTAAATAAAAAATGTACACACATACACACACACAGAAATTCCATTCAGTGAATCAATATTTTGAACAAAAATGATATGATACTCTGATATTAAAAGATTTAAGTATTAAAAGATCTATTTAAAGGTCACAGTGCAGTTTCAAAATGCATCTAAATAAGTTTTTTCTCATTTATTTTAAAGCTCAAAAGTTCAGCTCAATCCTTCAAACCACTGCTTAATTGCTTAAGAATACATCAGATATAAATAGCCTAAACAAATTTGCACAAACTAGGGTAAAAGATCGTTTATTAATGTGCTTTGCAGTTATTGCTTTAATAAGCAAAATGGTGGCTAAGTGGTTAGCACATCAAAAAGGTCACAGGTTGGAGTCCCGGCTGGGTCAGTTGGCGTTTCTGCATGGAGTTTGCATATTCTCCTCGTGTTGGCATGGGTTTCCTCTGGATGCTCCGGTTACCCCCAAAATCCAATGACATGCGCTATAGGTGAATTGAATAAACTAAACTGGCCATTGTGCATGAGTGTAAATGAGTGTGTATGGATGTTCCCCGTAGTGGGTTGCAGCTGGAAGGGCATCCGCTGTGTAAAACATATGCTGGATAAGTTGCCGGTTCATTCCACTGTGGCGACCCCAGATGAATAAAGATACCAAGCCGAAGGAAAATGAATGAATTTTCTGCTACAAATTTCTGATGAAATTATTTTATAGCCAATATTTCAGTTCTGCCCTGTTAATGTTTAATTTCCCTCCTTGTTTTGCCTTTTCCTAAATGTGCTAAACATAACTGTTAGCTAGTACATGTATAGCTAACAGACTTTACTAGAATCCAGCAGTTCATCCTGTTTCCATGATAACAGGTGAATGTCTTTCCATGTCATCCCCATTTTACACACCTGCTATTTTTGATCAGCCCCAGAGCTTGTCTTTGGTCTGTCTTGAGTGGCTTGTACATAATAAAACAAGAATGAGTTTTTCAGATATTTTGAAAATCCATTTTCTTCAGGAACCCTTCTGTTAAGTCTGGCTGTTCATCCGAACCCCCCGCAGAACAAAGCACTCTGGGTTCCTTTGTGCGTTAGCTAATTTCTGGGAAAGGAGGGCAATCATTCAAAATATTAAAATCCGCGAATTCACCAGACGACTCTTAAAATTGCCTTTATGTTTGACAAAACAAAAAATAACACTTTTGACCGTTAAACCTGCAGATGGCTTGTGACTAATTCTCTCCCAGCATGCTTTGTGCTAGATTTAAAGAGGGATTTAAAACGATAATCTGGCAAGGCCGCCCCAGTGTGTGAGGTATCGTGTCGCGCGGCAGCACGGCATTGAGCTCAGATCTTCAGATTTGCGTGTGTGTAAGTGTTTGTGTTAGCTTGTTTTCCTCTCCTGTCCCTCTTGAGTCTCGCAGGTTTTACACCAGCTGTTGGCGAGTGGCAGTCGTAGGTGCGAAGATGGCAAAGAAGCGAGGGCTTTGAGGTTATACAAACGATGTTGGCACCTGGGTAATGAGCTTCACTCAGGGGACGCCTCATCTGCCAATCAGAGCACAGAGGAACATCTGTACATGACTACTTCAGATTCTCTGTGTCTTTGTTGGTCGCGTATGACCTTGTGCTTTTACGAAAACAGCTGAGCCGAAAGCAGACTGAAGCGTCTCTTTAAATTCGACATGAAAGAGTGTTCGCAATCGTTTTTGCTTTTGTAATGAGATGTGATTTTTGAGAGAAAC